>JAJEJO010004203.1:365335-398925 GCA_020662805.1 Glaucomys volans
TTTCTTAGGGCCTTGCTAAGTTGCTGAGGCTGGCTTTGAACTCACAATCCTCCTGCCTCAGCCTCCTGAGCTGCTGGGATTATAGGCATGTGCCGCTGTACCCAGCTAAATGTCCCATTCTTGCAGGGAGTCATGGAGAAACTTTTAAATCACTGGATGTTAAAGTTAATCTATCACTACACACTGCACAAAACACCACCTTTCTCTTGTACCCATTATACCTACTCATGTAAATTGACTGTGTCTCTGAGGAAGGAAGGATATGGGTAATATTTATTAAATGTATTTTCAATGGTGATGCATAGTCCTCCTTCCAGGGATGCAAACTCAGGAATTAAAGACATACTCAGTCCTAGAAAATAGGCAAGATATTCTGATTCTTTACTGCTACCACTGTCCTTAGCCTCTAATTTACTTTATAAGTCAGGTCAATTGTAATTTATTTTGATTATAAACATTGAGAAATTCTTTTTCTATTGCCTCTCTGTCCTTTCTCTGGAAACTCCTCCTTATCCTAGTAACCATCTCAGTAGTTCCTATAAGGCAATCCTTCTGCCTGCCACTCTCTTATTCACTTAATAAACATAATTGATTCATTCATTTCTGATGATTAAATGGTTATTTATACACTTTTTTAATTAGGATTCTATCCTATTTTTCAGGATCCTATAGAGCCTATAGGGAACACTTCCTTTTACTCTTAGGTAGCAACATAAAATGAGTTATTTAATCAATTTTGGCAAGAAAGAGAGGTAATGGTAGACCTTAATTAGTATGTTGCTTGACAAGGCTGAGTCCTTAAAGTTGTTTTCAGCAAGAATTAGCCTTCAACTGAAAGGACTGGACCATTTTCATAGGTACAGAACATGCAGGATGATTTGTGACTCAAGAATTTCAAAGGCTTTAATTCAGAGATCCCTATGAAATAGCTCATGTATGCAATTCTTTCTAATCAGTCCCCTGCCAGTGACATAACAGACTTAATAAAAAAATTAATCTCTTTTAGAGCTTTGCTTCCTTTATATTTGAGTCCTGAGCTCATCACAGCTTTAATACCCGTCAGTTCAGATGAGCTCTGTTTTATATGCTACTAAGGAGGGCCTCACTTCGCCCACATTCACCAATGTACTTTACATCACTGTCTTCAGTATATTTGTTGTCCCCCATACCAATCAAATGTCATAGCTCTTAAAATTATACTTTCTGCATACCTCTAAAAGGCCTAATGTATTTCACCCATTAGTGAGTTAGCCTCCAGTGGTACTCAGTTTGAGTTTTCCACCTTATTACTCATGAAATTTAACAATCACAGGACTGCAGTTGACTGGGAACTATCCTTTTGGACTGTAGTGTCAGTGATGTGACTCTCATTGCAAGCTGGTGTTACATGTTTCACCTGTACAATCACGTATTATCATTTGTGTCCTAGGACCCTATGGTATGAAATGCCTTACATCCTAAGAATACAGACTTTAAGATATGCACGTAGTATCCTTTAATGGGAAGAGCTCTTAGGAAAGACACTTTTGAGAAAGTAATTGGAGCATCGTTGTTCAGAGAAAGAGAGAAAGAGAGAGAGAGAGTGAGGGAGAGAGGGAGAGAAGCTGAACTACAAAAGTAGTCCCAATCAGTCCCATAGAGTTGTGAGGCTACAATGGCCATTTAAAAACGTCCTTAGTACAAGCAAAGAGGACAAGTTTTGCACTTCCTTATTGACTAGGTGAAGAATTGTCTGAGGCAGCTATCATTATTGTAGGTGTGCAAGCCCAGAACCAAAATCCTCAGCATTCTCAGCAATTGAGTTATTAGTGTCTTTGTCCAGAAGGAATATCAAGATGGTGCAGACCAGGTACTATGGAGATGCTGGCTATTTAACAAAGCAACCACAATAGGATTTCACAATTTCTATGAAAGTCTATTAGAGTATGTTAAGATTCTACATTTTGGGCTCTTATACCAAATCTGGGAACTAGGGAATTCTTTCTATAGAAAAAAATGTACTTTTGTTAAAGGTCTATGACAGGTATTTTCATTTTTTTCTTATTTTTTTGATTTATTTATTCTTTTCAGTTATATATGACAGTAGAATATATTTTGACACATTTATACAAACATGAAGTGTTGTTCCGCACCGAACAACAAAGGTTGGGTGCCCTCCCCGGACCAGCCAGGGGGGCATGGGGGTCAGGCAGGATGGAGAGTGTCGACGGCTGAAAAACGCACACCAGCCGGGAGTCTGTTGAAGCAAGGTCTCAGTTTAATGGGGGAGTAGAACAGATATATAAGGGGGCAAGTGAGGGGGGTGGGAAACAAAGAAAGGAGAGGGGATACCTGCAGGGCCAATCACCTTAAAGGTAAACAGCCCATGCAGCACACATCAAAGCCTGCAGGACAAAGGTCTCCTAAGATTTAATGGTGGCCAGAGCTGCTCACGTTCACAGAAGTCAAATGGGCCAATCCTAGACCACCACCTTGGTGGTACCACTGGTGAGGGGGGCTTATGCCCCGAGGGTGGTGTTGTTGTTGCAGTCGCCATCTTAAGGTGTGTCCCTACAATGAAGTATGTCTTATTCTAATTAGGATCCCAGTATTGTGGATGTACATGATGTGGAGATTTACTGGTGAACTCACTCTGGTGTATTCATATACACATAGGAAAGTCATGCTAGATTTGTTCCACTGTCTTTCCTATTCCTATTCCACCTCCCTTCTCCTCTTTCCCCTTTAGCTATTCGTGACACGAATTTTCTAAGACATGAAAAAAAAAAAGACTATATGATAGAGATTCAACAAAATAGCTTAAAACACTGACTAGATTCAATAAGTCCAGGCAAATACACCATTATTTAGTAACTACTGACATAACATAGTAAAATATGCAGCAGATGTTTACGTGTTTTGATAATAATATGTATATAAGCATAGGACTAGAAGTTTTAATTATCAATAAATTTAATGATATATACACTAGTGTTTTTCAAAACAGTGTTTTGGTGTAGATCTATCCATATTTATCAATATTTGTATAGACTGATATAACTCTTTTAGTATTGTCTTTTAAATATACCATCTCATGGTTTTTAAACACTTAATAAATTTTATCAGAGACTATAGACCTTGATTATTACCTGAGAATCTGAATTCCTTTGAGGTATTTCCAATTATAAGTTTCTTTCAAGATAAAAATGATATTGACCCTTATTGAGGATAATCAAAAGAATGTGATGTGGGATATGAAGGAAATTTCTGAAACCAATTGTATAAAGAGGCTGAATCACCAAGTTAGCAGAGGGGTATTCCAGCACTCTGAATAATATTTTTACTGAGAATACAAATTCATCTATTTGATATAGAAGTTTACTCAGATCTCCCTTTTCATAAACTGTCAAATAAACCTCCCAGTCATTTCAAGATTTTCTAGATTATTTTCCTTATTGTTATTGCATTATAAATGCTTAGGATGAGTTGAAATAAATTTATTCTTTGGTTATCTGAATAACAACTTTTCAGATAAGCTTCTTTTCCCCCCACAGTTTCTCCTAAGTCCCCTTAAAATTATTATGCCAAGGTATGATTAATTTTTCTGAAAAATTATTAGATTTTATTACAACAACAAAATAGAGTGAAAAAACAAAACAAAAAAACACTCCCTTGCCTTTAAGATCCCATTGTAAAATCATTAAGATAGGATTTCTGATTTTTTAAAATACAACTCTAATTTACTTTGTCACTTGATTTCTCACCTGTAACTTTCTACTCAAATGAAGATATCTATTCCTCAGTAATTAAACAAATATTTTCTTTCTTTTCTAGTGTTTAAATATCCCCTGTACCTTATGTCACATTTCTTCTTTTTTGTCTGTTAATAACTTATCTGACTCAAAGTCCAAAACCCCTTTCCTTTTCCTTGTAGCTTCCTCATTAGATACATTACATAGTCCCTCCCATCATGTTTACTAAATATGTGCAATATTGCAATATGGCATCTGTTACCTGCCCATCCTGGATCCATGTTTAATTTTGTTCTTTTCTTGACTGAATTGTCATCCGGATACTTAGGGTTACCTAATCCATGTACATTATTCCTTCATTTATAAATTTGAGTACATGCTATATCTTAGTTAAAATATTCCAGGCTTCTAGTTTTTGATACATTTTAAACCAAATGTTTTCTGGTTAAAACTCTCACTAAGTGTTTTACTGGACTGAATTAAACCTGGGTCATTAGAGGTGCTCTTAATTACTTCCTGCTACATATTAGCAATTAAGCAAGAAGATAGATAATTCTATAACGGGATAAATACCCTACAAGTTATTTCACCTTTTAACTCTAACATGGCTATCACAGTTTTCAGATTCTTAGAATAATATTTCATACATTCATTAACATAATATTAATATTGTCTACCTACTCTATGTCTGGATCTGTATCTATCTATACTTACCCAAAGAGTAAGGGACATTAACAAATAAATGAACACATGAAGTTGTGTCATTTTGCAGAAAATATGTTATGTTTACTTACAACTGTCCTTATATATTCTGTACCCAATGAAAATAAAGGAAAGAAAGTGAGAGGCTTAGTTTTTATAGTCAAATATCTATAATCATTTCCCACATACTGCCCTTTCCATTCTCACAGCTTCTTGTAAAAGTTTGTTTTAGCGGTCAGAAGGGTAAAAAAAGGGTAAGTGGAAGAAAGGATCTCAATGGGGATGAGTGTAAATCCATCACGAATGCTGAATTATTAACCCAATGGATCAGTGGCATCATCTTTATGTGTGTTGGACAACGTAATTCCCCTGACAACAGCTCCTGACACTTTGGAAACAGTCAGCAGGTTATAGTGGCCATGCTGCCACCAATAAGTAAATTATGGGATCAGGCCGTTAGGAGTGACTATCATCATTCACTCTTTCTTATAAAGTCACATTTTTCATTACGTCTTAGGTACATTGCAAAGATATATTTCAAATCTAACCTTCATGGCACTGAGTAAAAATGAATGTGGATTTCAGTAAGTGAAAAGCAATATTTCACTGGCAAAAACAGCCTTTCAATTTTAATGATGATAGCTAAATGTCTATGAGTAAAAACTGATTTTTCCTCTATACTTGGAAATATGAGACTATATATCACTCTTAAAGTTGTAGATAATCACTTTCAAACAATCCCTTGAAAATATCTTCAAATATACTCTAAACACATGTGAAACTTTACTTTGGCTACAATATAATATTAACTATTTGATTTTTATTCCTATTATACACATGCCCTTCATTGTGAATAAACTGTATAAACTAGGATTCCCTGAGATATTTTTGGAGGACCTGGTATGTAAAACTACTTTTAAAATAATTATTCCAATCGTCTATCTTTTAAATTATTAATATTTAAACTGGTGCAAAATCAATTTTGGGTATATTAAGTTGACTTTGACTCCTTTAACAAAATACCACAGTCTGTGTGGCTTACCCAACTGACCCTTGTTTCTAGATTGTGTAGCTTAAACAAAATACATTCATTTTCTGCAGTTCTGGAGGCTCAGAAGTCCAAGGTCAGGGTCCAGCAGATATCATGTCTGGTGAACACTCGTTTTCATTTGAAGACAACTGCTTTATTGTGTCCTCACATGGTAGAAAGAGCTCTCATGTCTCTTTATCTTTTAAGGGCACTAATCTCATCATGGGGTCCCACCCTCATGACCTTATATATGTCTAATCATCTCCTCAAGGCCCAAATTATAAATGCTATCTATTTATTTTTACACCAAAATAGTTTCATTTTATTTGCTTAAACATTGCCAAGTTCCAGAATGTATATGAATCAATCTAACATATGCAATTAGAGACAATCTTTAAATAATCTGTTTGGAATGAGGATTGTTACAGAATTGTCTGTAATAATAGAGAAAAGGAAGCAGCCTGTGCCTATCATTAATAAAATGCAGTCATGTTTTGGAATAATAAGTAGCAGTAAAATAAAAGAATGAAATAGAAATCTCTACCACTAAATCTTTTGAACTGTTAGAGTTTCAGCATATGAATTTTGTGTTTTTTAAAATATATTTAGTTATATATGAACACCTTTTATTTATTTTTATGTGGTGCTGAGGATCAAACCCAGTGCCTCACACATGTGAGGCAAGTGCTCCACCACTGAGCTACAGCCCCAGCCCACAGCATATGACTTTTTGAGGGACAAACCCAAAATGTATATACATGTTGGCAGCTTACCATGACCCTGGGAAGTTATTTCAAACACTTCTACCAGCCGCTGTACTGGCCACTGCCACACATGAGGTTAAAACAACAAGAAATTCAGCTTCAACTAAAAGAGAACTTGCTGAATAGTTTTATTTAATTATGATATTTACTTACATATCTTAATATTGTATATGATGAAAGAGCATCTAAAATACATAGAAATGCCATGATTTTCTTAAGGGAAACACTGGGAAGATTTTCAAGAGGAGTTCTAACCACTTTGTCACATTGAGTCATGTTTTTTTAATTAATGTCATGATAATTATTCAGATTTGTAAGATATTTGGAAGACATACTTTTAGCATATTCATAGTTTATTGAGATCTAAGAATCAAATTAATCTAGTTATATTTATTTATATTACTTGTGAATTTTTTTTTAAATTCCTTTATATATTTTCAACTTGCAACATTCTCTTATAAATGAAATTATATTTTTGTTATTCCATTTCAGTTAACCTAGTTGTACTTTAACCTATAATGCTTATTTTCTCTTTGCTTTTCACTCTCTCATATATATGAATATATTACATATATTGCATATTATATATGATATATACAAGTATATGACACTTACATGTCATATATATTAAAATGTACATATGACTTCCTGTATTATTATTGTTGAATGCACAGGGATGTATATTCTAGAGACTGAATTTTGCAATCTATAGCAAAAGAGAATTTTTTAAAGTTTTCTAATATGGATGAACTAAAATCTCCAACTTGGTTTATCCTGTAGTATGTGGAAAGAAAAATCAGTCTTCAGCTATTTGGATTTATCTTGTTGGTTTCTCTCTTGCAAATGTGCAGTATTGAAATCAGCTAGAGATTTGGATGTGGTTTACAAACAAATTGATGTTCTACTTGGGTCTTTCCACTGGAATTTCCCCTCTTGCTATAGAGCTGACTTAACTTCTCTGAACTGTTTTAAAAAGCTCAATTCAGCTTTCTAATTTAGTGAAATTGCAGGGGAAATCCATCTATTGGAAAACTATCCAATGGCATTCACTGTTTAAGTAGAGACTACCTTTCAATTTCTGCTGGATTACTCTACAGTGACTTAGGTAGTTGATTATTTATTTATTTGTTTTCTTATTCAGTTATTTAAACAATTGAGGCCTATTACATGCAAGATTGTTGATTGTCTAAGGGCTACTTGGAAATTACTGGAAATACAATCATCTGAATGTTGGCACTCTGGGATGAAATATTAAAAACCAGTCTCCAAGATGATTCATTAAATCTCGGATATACAAGTAATATCTATTAGAAGTGTATATAAAGAGCAGATAACAGAGAGTAGAACATCAAGAAAATACCAAGTACATGATATTTGACTTTGGATTCTTGTATGAATAGGAAAACCACTTCAGATTAATTGAAAAAGAAATCTCAAATCTAAACCTGAAATTTCATTTAAAAAAAAATGTTTCTCACCAAACATTATATTTATATATAATAGCTATCAATTTGCACCTTTGTGAGAAAAACTGAATTGACTTATAAAACAAATAAGTGTTATTTTTTTCTGTTGATAAATTTGAATGGTAAAAAAGTCTTTGAAATAAAAACATGAAACTTTTATGTAATGAAACTGATAATAAGATCATATCAAACAACCTTTCATAAACTGCTGATTAAAACTCATAAAACTGGAATTGATCATCATGCTTCATTGAAGATTATAGGAATGTTCTTAAAGTAAATACTCAATTAAAAAAAAAAAACACCAAAAGGATAAACTTGCCACAAGGAGCTGACTTAATATTATAAAACAATTGTGTGTCTCAACTTTCTCCTATGTTTAAGATAATTCTTCAGAGGATTAGATATAAATAATGTTTTATAACTATAATGACATTAGTCATTTGACAATATTTGTTAATCAACAGTTATCATTAATTAATGTAGCTTGTGAAATTAGGGTTTTAAATGTGAACTGTGTAATGAGATACATGACATAAGTATATGTAAGAAAACAAAAAAGGAGACAGTTTCATTGAACATTTCTACTGTTATGTATAACTAAAAAAAATAAAAAATAAAAAATATTACTAAAAATTATAGTTCTTTCCTAATGGGTAAATAAGTCTAAAGGGGTGCTTAAGGTTAAAGGAGCATAAGGAAGAAAATGTACTGAAGACAAGTATGTGTTCAAATTTTACACTGCTTTTTTTGTTTAATTTCGCTTTAAAATTCAGAGATATGTACCATTATATTTATGTAGAAGAGGGAATAGGAAATTATAAATATTTCCCAAGGAAGTGAAGATACTAAAATTCAAACACATGCTTCTGTCTCTTCACACTTTAGTCTCCAAATATTTAATTCTGAACCTACACTATATAAATGATTTAAAATATTGGGCTCATTACATAGGCAATTAAAAGTAATTTCTTTCTTAACTGATATTTCACCAAATTGATTGAACTCTTTTGCAGAAAATTCTGCAATGACAATTATGTTTAGTATGATTTACATAATGTGTGCAGATTTTATGTGTTCAAACTCGTGTTTACAAAACCCTGATTATAAACAACACATAATTAGGATATGCTGTAATCATCTTAAACAAAAAATCTAAGTAACAAATGATAATACTATGCATTTATTAATTTTTGCAGAACAATAAAAATTGATTATGTAGCAGTAGAATGATGCTAAACATAAATTAATATACCTTTGATTATGCCAGAACCATTTTGTGATATTTCAATGATTCTAAATCCTCAACATAGCAATTGTATTATGCTAGTAAAATATGAAAATGATAACTAGTAGTCTGTTATTAATAAAATGAAAGATAATCTTAGCTTATTATTTTCTTCTGCATTCTCCCTACATAGAGTCTAGTTATATCCATCATTATAGGCTCTCATGATATCTTTATTAATTTTCCTTACATCCTCTCTTCTTCTCCAGACTTCTTTTTATATTGTCAGTTTCATCTTATAAACTGAAATTTTGATAATATGGCCTCCTGAGATTTCCACCTGAAACATACTTCACCACATGGCAGTCCATCTCTGTCTCTTCCATCTAAGCCACAGAATATTCTCCCTTCACCCCATCAACAGTTCCTCCACATAGCATAGCTGTTTCATCTATGTACCACGTTATCTGACCCCTTGTTCTCTGTAATGTCATCTCAGAAGCCTGAAATATTGGACATGAGATCTTTTTACTTGGGATTGTGGAAAAATAAATGGAAGAGGAAATCACCCAACATACCATATTCTTAAGAAAGGTCTTTTCTGTGCACATCCTGAATTTCTAATCTATCTCTACTGCCTGAAGCTGTGAGGGTTTACTAAACATGCTTCTGGGGATCTGCAGTAAGTTCCAAAAAAACTCACTGTTTTAATATTAGGAATATTCATCTTTTTTCCTCATAATCATATTTGTCTATGTTTATGTCTCTGTTCAGTATGAGGGGATGCCTTGATAACCTTTAGCAAATTTACTTACCTACATGCTGGAGATAATTGACAGGGGCACTTAAAGAAAAGTCTTCTAAATTTCCACCATTAAATGTTTTATCTGTAATACATATAAAATGTCTGAGCAAACTGTCACAATTGTAGATAACTAAGGATTTGTTAAACTTTTAGTCCATGGCTATCAATTTCATCCTTTTCTTCATGAAGAAAAGAGAGGAGGTGGATATTATATTCTTTGAGATATTTCATTGTATGGTATGGATCATATTAAGGATTAGAGTTTATCACTTTGCCATATTCCCAGTTTTGCTGCAAACCCCATGTGATAGCAGATTTTTGCATAACTAAACCACTATACACATTTGTGAATTCCAATTAGAGACTGTTTTTATGTCTTAACATTGTCCACATGATTATGATCACCAAATGCTTCAGCAGTTTATTTTTTCCTTTTCTCTTAATTTACATTAAAAAACTGCAGTAAGAGAATGCAGAATGCAATGCTTGTACACTCAGAAACTTACAGAGCAATGCTGATTATTCAAAAATGTATAAATGATCATAGCAATTGTCTAAAACCCTAACATCATGCAGCAGATCTAAACTGACTTACAGTGATATTTTCTACCTAGTTTACTCTGATATAAAATGTGTCATTGCATAGCTTTATAAACATTGTATTTCCAATTTTGAGTTCACAAAGGTTAAGGAAACATTTAGAGTAATTTCAGTGGGAGCATCTGTTTAGAAATTCATCATATTAATACCAGCTATCCACACAGTGCAAAGAGTGCAAATTAACAAACTGTCATGACTGTTTTATATTCATTCTGTTGGAGGCTGTTGGGGAGACACATTTGTTTAGCAAAAAATCTTTTTTATTTTAAAATCTGTTAGAAGAAAGTGCAGTAGAGGAAAGAAAATGTCTTATTCATTTCCTGGTAGTAAATTTCAGGGACAAAAGAATTGCAAGACATATGATACCAATCAGTAACACATTAATTCCTTTCAGTGAGTGACTTTTCTATGAGTATCCAGTAAATTTGGAAAAATGGAAGAGTATTTATACACACAAAAGCAAAAGGGTCAGTGATGTATTTTGACAGATCAGTTTTTCTTTCCACATTTATAAAAAAGGGAGTGTCATGCAATATATTCTACCACTTTTTTCTGTATTGATAATTTATAGGTATAGTTCCCAGAAAATCAAAAGACACTTTGTGTTCATTTCATAAAATTTTTGATCGATTCAGGAAGATACTTGTCTAAAATAATTTGATTGTTTACATATTGCCATCCAATTTGTTTCAATAAACATACTGATTCTTAGTGAATATAGAATAATATATGGATTATTAACTTCAAATTTGTCAATTATTAGGCAGACTATCCCTCTCCATTTATATCTAGGCATTGTTATCTCCACAGATTATATATATGAATATAAATACATAATATACATAATGCAATAATGTTATGTATTATATAAATGAATATGTTATAATATAAAAATAATTATAATAATATATTGTATAATATGCATACATAGATATGAGCCTGGGCAATTACTGGTCTTCTTTAAAATTTCAGCAATTCTTCAAAATGCAAACATATCAATATTTATAAAAATGTATAGGTAATTTCTATATCATTAAAAGCCAATATATTCCATTTGTACTAATATAATTCATGATTGTTAAAACTATTGTTTTTCTTTTATTTAAATTTTTACATTTACATCACACATTTGCATCACTGGAATTTCTATAAGGAGACCTATGATACAACAGTATAAATTAATTTATGATATATAAAGTTGTTCTTATTTTGCTTTTCTTTTTTGATTTCATTTATTTTTCAAATTGGAAAATCAAGTACAAATCTGATGTATCTCACATTTTTCTATTCTATATTAATCACTCTTCTATAACTTCCAGTTTTTCTCTAACAAATATTTTCATTATCTCTAAGGATGGCCTAATAATCACATAAAGAGCTTGTGCTTTGTCTGTGGTTTCCACTCTTCTAGGACTATCTGTGCTTGAAGCCCTCACTAACTCCTAACTGAAAGTTTTTATTTCTTATTGTAAATAATTTATCTTGTTTTTTAAGTATGCCTTGTATCCACTATATTTAGTTTGCATGAGAAAAAAATCTTTTAAAAATTCAAAGTAACTCAACAGTCCAAGTCTTAAACTTACTAAAAATGGGTATTGGTCACTACCCCAAGTACCTATTAACAACTAGCTGAGCTATAAAAGAAAAAGTCAATGATGACTTTATTTAAAAGGAAAAAAGACTGTTTCATAGGCAAAATGAAAATAAAACAGAAACAAGAAAAATGTGGGAGAAACAAAAGATGTAATGAACACATATAAAAGAATGAACACATGATCATCAATGTTGAAAGTAAAGGTAAGTTCAAAATGAAAAATATTGATGGAATTAATGAAATAATTATCTAAAATTTAAAATGATTGGCTTGCATGTATTTCATAGATAGTGAAAAAAATAGAATTTAAAAATAACTAGTGAGAAATTATTAGCATAACAAAGAAGAAAATTTAATATATTCCTAACTAATGTCCTAAATAGTAGAAAAGAAAAATGGAAGATAAAGTTTTAAAAGTGTAATTTAAGAAGACTTCATTAATACACACATAATCAAGAATTGAGATTTCATTTAGAGTTTAAAGGAAGAATTCGTAAGAGACAAAATCTGATATGGATCCATTTCTACTGATTCTTTGTCAGACAAATTGCAGTTCAAAATTAAAGAATTATAGAAATGTTTAAATCCCATGCCTCTTCAAAAAAGATCCTAAAGGTTAATATAATTCAATTCATTTTAAACTTTTATAACACATTTATCATATAGACATATTAAAGTATACAAATATTGTAGAGGAAAACGTGGATCCAGGTGTTGCCCAAGCAGCTAAATCATCATTTATTTGTAAAGAGAAGGATGCATGCTTTCAAGTCTTCGAAATCTTACATTAATAGAACTTTCCATAGTCCTGTCATTAAAAAAAATTAAGATAGGGTCAGTGTGAGTAGCTAAAAGGCAAAAGGAGAAATGAGGTATAAATTCTGATGGTGGTAAATACCAAGTTATTTAAGACTAAAACCAATTTCCAGTGTTTACTGCAAATACTGAAGTTATTATGAAATTAAAATAAAATGTACAAGAAAAAGGTGGAGAAGAGAGCAGAAACAATGCAGAATAGCACATAGAGTGCCTCATTTGTCATAGATGAAATAAGTTGAAAGGTAATACAAGACTAAATATTTATATTACTAAGAGTAAGTCAAGTACTAGAGAGAAGAAAAGTGATGTGAAAACCAAAACTGATAATTATATTTTGGAGGAAAAGACCCAAATTGGAATTACTTTAAAACAAACATTTGTACATATTTCCTAATATAGAACTAATAAGGATTATCAAACTTGAAAAAGTAATAAAAGAGGAAAATTTCACAGACTAAAAGCCATAAATAAAAAACAGTAAATATGTAAAAAAATTCTAAAAAAAATTAACAGAATGTATCATTAAAGCTAAAAATAGTTAAAAACATTTTGCTTAAAAGTATCAAGAACTAAAATTCAATATTTTTCAAATCAATAATGAAAATCAGATAAACTTATGTGGGAAAATAGGCAGCTAATCAAGAACCAAATGCCCAACCCTATATTTTATATAACAGGAACATTTAAAACAAATTATTTAGAAAATTTAAAAAGGCAAATGCTAGTTAAGAGAACAGAAGTCAACTATTAAAATAATTATATATGTTTGAATGGAAAGAAAGTAGCCTTAAAGAAGATAATGAGGCATTTATACTGATTAAGAAACCTGCAGCTAGTAAGTTTGGAAATACTATTCTTAAAAAATATATGTAAATTTTGTCAAAATTTGTAAAACAAATCATGTAAATTGAAGAAAAAGTAAAACAATAACACATCTACACTTGAGTATTCAACTCATCTCCCTGAGTTTTTGACCAGACACAAGAAAGTCATGATCTTTATAACCTTATTGCATAATGAATTAATATCCAATATTGGCTTGTTTATGTGTTTATATTCATATGTTTAAAAGTATATGTATTGAACTTTGTACTTAGATTATAAATACATACATATCTGTCTCAGAACAAAAAGAAACAGTAAAAAATGTACATACTGGCCAAAATATAGAATATAAAAATATTATACAATATTTTTTCTTTAGCAGTATAAGAAGCTTGAATCATAAAATACCAAATTAGACTTTATTTTAAAATCTACACCAGATAAAAAAGAGTAAAATCAAATGTCAAATTGCAAGCTGGGAGACAAATATTGGCAATACACAAAGTTTTTAATAGTTATCTATTATTAATTTATTTATCAAAATTATTTATTAGCATTAATAAAAGTATACAGCCAACCAAAAAAGGAAAGATTCATAAATTTGTACACAATTTCTACGATATCATGATGAAAATTTCTGTACTCTATCTGAAGATTATGTGAATATGATTTAACTCACCCCTCTGTGCTGTTGTATTCTCAATTGACTTTGATGTAGGGAAATTATCCTGGATCATTTGGGTGGACCCAATGTTGATTACACCAGCCCTTAAAAGCAAACCACTTACTCTGGCTGGTAACAGATTTGAAGCTTGGGGAAGACTTTATATTCAATTACTGCTCTGGAAATACAGCCATGTGAAGAGTTATGTCTGATCCTCTAGGAACAGAGGGCAGCCTCCAGATGTCAGTCACCAGGAAAACTAGGACCTCAGACTGGATTCTGCCCAAAATTTGAATGTGCTGGAAAGCAGTTTTTTCACTTTTATCCCCAGATAAAAGCCCAAACTCACTGACCCCTGATTTTTGCCTCATGAGACTATGAACTTAGCACAAATTTTAGCCTATCCAAACAGATCTGAAATAACATATATGGTAAAGTACCTGTAGCTACAATGTCAAAAGTACTCTATGGTACTCTTATGATTCAATCATAAGAGCACAAAAAACTCAAATAGGAAAATGCAAAACAGTTCCACTGAAATTTCCCCAATATAAATATAAAAATATCTATCTAGTACATCAAAAATAAGTTCTTTATTTTAAGTTACTAGAAAAACAAGGTAAGCTATCATGAGCACAACTAATGCCCAGTGAAATGACTATAATCCAAATATTGAAAATAATTCCAACAATTTGAAAGAATTGAACTTGTATATTTTGGGGGTATAAAAATGGCAAAAACAGTTTGGAAAACAGTTTGATGATTTTTTTTTTAAAGTTTAAACCATATTTATCAAAGGTTTCAACACTTCTTTCTCCATTTTTAGTTATCTAGCAAAGAGAAGTAAAAACATAAGCAGTAAAACGTAAGAAGTAAAAACATAAAAAGACTTGTATATACACTTTTGTAGCAGCATTGCTCATAATATCCAAAACCTAGAAACAATTCAAACACCAATTGGATAGTTAATGGACAGACATAAAGTTGTACAACCACATAAGAGTATATTATTTAGCAATAAAAAGAAACAAACCCCCTAACTCAGTCTGAAAACAGTGTAAACCACAAAAAATATCCTAGGGGAAAAAATCCATAATGAAAAGACATATTTCATAATCCCATTTACAATAATTGCTAAAGAAAATAAATCTATAGAGGTCAACGATTGCCCTGGTCAAGAGATGAAAAAATAGGGATGGAAAGCAAGTCAGAGGGACATTTTAGGGCAGTGGTTGAAAAGTTCTAGAATTGAAATGTGGTCACAGCAGCAAAATCATATTGGCTTTTCTCAGTATTTTTTGTGAAAATTGTACTTTAGAGAATCTATTACAAATAAAATCAAGAGTGGATATGACTCTAGTTTAATTAGCTGAGGCTTCAGGATATTTAAAATTATTTTATATCAAGTAATTAAAAAGGTGTGGATGTTTTCTTCAACCCTATTATCCTGGTGCTAAGTTCAATATCTGCGTTTGTAGACCACTGGATTATTAAGTAAATTTAAATATAAATTAAATTGATAAGAAAATAAAGTTAGCTCTTATACGGGCAAATTTGGAGGTAATGTTTTCCTTCCCATTTTCAGAGAAATTACATAGGCAGAAGAAGTAACTTGAAATACCACGTAGAATAGAGAGTCCTGCTTATGGAATGTTAATAGGTAATTTGGTGATTGGAACTTACATCCGGTTTGGCATGTGCTGGGAAGAATATCCATTAGCATAATGATATTTTTCTGGAAATTATTGTTTATGCAAAAATATTTAGATAAATTCTTGAATTGTTCTTGAAACTTATACAGGACTGGGATGATTCTCATTACATAAATTAGATATAGTATCGTCTGTGTCACTTCTAATTGTTAATATGTGTAATTCCATATAAATTTGGGAAGATGACAATTATTTAATAAAATGAAATGGTGTTCTCCATTTGGATAGTTATGTATCTGACATTTATTTATATTTTTCTATTCTTCAATTGACGTGTACTAAGAAACAATTTTGTATAGTTAGCTGCATTCATTAAGTTTATTTTGTCACTGAGATATTTCTGGTCTTTCTATAAATTCTACTTTCATCTTTATGCTAGAAGTCATTATTTATATCATTGGTACTATTCAAAAATGCTCCCTTCTCCACGTGTTTTCCCACACTGTTTTCTATTGCTGACAATTTGTTTTGATATCTTCTTTGATAGTATCAACTGCCAAAAGTAGAAAAGAGGAGACTCTTAAGAAGACTTAATTTTTGGTTTGTTTTTTGTTGTCTCTTTTTAAAAATTTTTAAAATTTGTTCTAATACATGACAGTAGAATACATTCTGACACATTGTACACAAATGGAGCACTACTTCTCATTCCTCTGGCTGTACTTCCTGCAGAGTCAAACCAGTTGTGAATTATATATGTATATGCAGATAGGGTACTAATTGTCGTATTCTACCATCCTTCCCATCCCCACTGCCCCAACCCTCCCCTCACTCCCCTCTGCACAATTCAAAATTCCTTCATTTTTCCCTACTCCCCTTCCCCACTATGGATCAGCAGTCAGTTATCAGAGAAAACATTTGGGCTCTGGTTTTGGGGGATTGGTTTATTTCATTTAGCATGATATTCTCCAGCTCCATTTATACCTCCAGTTCCAGCAAATACCATCATTTCATTCTTAAGACCAAATAATATTCCATTATGTATATGTACCACATTTCTTTATTAATTCATCTGTTGAAGGGCACTAGGTTGGTTTCATAGTTTAGCTAAAGTGAATTGAGCTTCTATAAACATTGATGTGGCTGCATCATGGTAGTATGCTGATTTTAAGCCTTTGGGTTAAACCAAGGAGTGGGATGGCTGGGTCAAATGGTGATTCCATTTCAAGTTTTCTGAGGAATCTTCATACTACTTTCCATAGTGGTTGCACCAATTTGCAGTCCCACCACCAGCACTGTATGAGTGTACATTTTTCCCCACATCCTTGCCAACACTTACTGTTGCTAGTATTCTTGATCATTGCCATTCTGACTGGAGTGAGATGACATCCTAGAGTAGCTTTGATTTCTCTAATTGCTGGAGTTGTTGAACATTTTTTCATATGTTTGTGGATCAATTGTATTTCTTCTGTGAAGTGCCTGTTCAGTCCCTTTGCCCATTTATTGATTGGGTTATTTGTTTTTTGATATAAAGTTTTTTGAGTTCTTTATATATCCTGGAGATTACTGCACTCTCTGAGGTTCCTGTGGTAAGGATTTTCTCCCATTCTGTAGGCTTTCTCATCACCTTATTGATTGTTTCCTTTGCTAAGAAGATTTTAGTTTGACTCCATCTTATTTGATTCTTAATATTACTTCTTGAGTTTGAGGAGTCTTATTAAACAAAGAAGACTGAATTTTTAAGAGACTCTATTAAGGAACAAAATTAGAAAATACCTTGTCCTTTCAATTGATATTTATAATTTTTTTCCTGACTTACATTGTAAGTTATAATAAAAATTGCAGAAGTGGCCAATATTGTGACATGTTTATAGGAGAGGTTGATGAAGCTATATTTTTATAATTAAAATTAATTCCATAAGAATTAGAAATTTTCTAGAATATTAATTTTATATTTTCAGTAACAAATGAGAAAATATTCATGTACCACCTCTAGTGCCTAGTAAGTCTATAAAACTCTTATAAATGCATTACTTTACTCAGTATATAGTTTTTAATTTTAGTATAGTAATTATTATTGTATACAGAAATTTACAGTGTTCCTTTACCTATTAAGTATAAATCAGTCTTAAAGCATTGTATTTCCACAATAGAGATTTATTAATCCTTAACCATCAGGGACTAAATATTGAGTTGTTCTTTTTTTTTTTTTTTCAATACCAGGATTTGAACCTAGGGACACTTTACCACTGAGCCACATCCCCACACATCTCCAGTCCTTTTCATTTATTTTTTTTTAATTTTGATACACAGCCTCACTAAGTTGATGATGCTGCCTTTGAACTTGCAATCCTTTTGCCTCAGCTTTCCCAGCAGCTATCATTACAGTGGTGTGCCACCACAACCAGCTCTAAATAGTTTTTGAAAAATCTTTTAGAGTTTTTACAAAATATAAATCATTCCAAACTTCAAAATAGAAAATTTTAATGACAAGACTTATCACTAAAAAGTGCAACCCAATTTTGCTCTCTTTATTCAACTACTAAATCAGTTAATATATGCTAAACTGAATTAATCAAAAGTACAATAAAGTATATTTGTTGTAACTATAATATTAAATTAAATACCATGAAAATTTTGATACCATACATCATAAAAACAATGCTGAATTCCCATCTGTCTTAGGAGGATTGGATTGACATTTTTCAATATAGGGGATTTCTCTGGATGTCAGCTCATACAATCTTCATACCAGTCTTCTACAATAGGTTCCATGTCCCTCTTTTATATTTGAGCATCCTTCAGTCACAGATACCTGAACAGTTTCCTCATGGTTATATAGAGAGTAAATACTTTAGAAATTCTGCAGCAAACTAGGTGACAAAATTTTTTATGCCTTCCTATTCTCAGATTCTAAGTATTTTCTCAAAAAGAGAAAAGGAAAAAGAAATCAGCAAATACATATCAAGGAAAATTAATTAAGTACTAACTATGCTAAAACCAAATTGTGATTTTTGTCAGACTTGCCTTGCATGGATCAAGAATACAAAAACAACTATATGTGATGGACTTTTAGCTTTTCCTTCACATTTTTAGACTCGTACCTATTTACGGATGCATATAAAGGATCAGTATTTTAGAAAGCCCTTATTATGCTGTTCAAGTCAAATTAAGTACTTCTAAGAAGGTACGATAATACCAAGCTCATCCAAAACCATATTTTTCAGGAGGGTAATTCCTATTTTCAGGATATTTTGGCCAAAGTAACATTTTTGCATTTTTTTATATCAGTATAATGGTTTGAGTTTTGTATGAACTTTCTTCTTATTTTATATATCTCTGGATTTCTGTTTAGTAATTACATCCATAATAATGGGCTCATTTGCTGATATTGTAAGTAGATAGGAGACACAACAGATGTTCTCATTTGGGGTCAGAATGATTCCAAACTACACAGAGTTTAGGCCAATCATTCCAAAGTAGTGTTCCAAGACTTATTATCTTAAAGAAAAAACAAGCATGGTTGAACATAGGTGGCTTATCTCATTTCTGAGTCACTTGCAACTATAAAAATCCACCATGTAGAGTGCCTGCCTCATAAGCACAAAGCCCTGGGTCCAATCCCCAGCACCACAAAAAAAAGAGAAAAAAAAAATCCACCACAATTGTAATTCAGTCTAACCTACAGTAGCATATCCAAGAAAAGCAATTTATAAGAATATTTTTACTCTTCTTTTAAAAATCAAGTTATTTTAACTGATACATAAAGACATAGAAATTGTACATACAAATGGGTCACTCTGATGTGTTAATAAATGTATATGTTGTGGAATGCTTAAATCTGGTTAAACATAACTATTTCTTCAAACAGCTCTTATTTATTCATGGTCAAACATTAAAAAATCTTCCTCCTGGAGGTTTATTTTTTGTTTGTTTTTGTTTTTTTGTTTTTGTTTTTGTTTTTGTCTGTTTTTCTTTTTATTTTGGTACTGGGGATTGAACCACTGAGCCACATCCACAGTCCTATTTTGTATTTTATTTAGAGACCGGGTCTCACTGAGTTGCTTAGTGCCTCCCCATTGCTGAGCCTGGCTTTGAACTCATCATCCTCCTGCCTCAGCTTCCTGAACTGCTGGGATTACCCGCATGCACCACCATGCCCTGCTTCTCCTAGGGTTTTGAAATGTATGTGTTATGGTTTGGATACAAGGTGTCCCCCAAAAGCTCATGTGTGAGACAATTCGTTGAGGTTTGGAGGAGAAATGATTGGTTCACGAGAGCCTTAAATCAATCAGTAAATTAATCCCCTGATGGGATTAACTGAGCCAGGTAGTCATGGGATTAATTACAGGCAAATAGGGTGTTGCTGGAGGAGGTGGGTCATTGGGGCAGGCTTTGGCATATATATTTCATATCAGGAGACTGGAATCTCTCTCCTCTCTCATCATCATGTTAGCTGCTTGCTTCTGCCACACTCTTTCACCCTGATGTTCCACCTCACCTCCAGCCCCCAAGGAATGGAGCCAGCTTTCTATGGACTGAAACCTCTGAAACTCTGAGTCACCAAATTAATTCATCTTCCTCTAAAATTGTTCTCATCAGGTCTTTTAGGCACAGCAAGGAAAAAACTGACAAAAACAATGTGGAACATAAATTCATTGATTTATGACTCAATACTTTTCACCTATTCATCTATTAATGTGGCTAGAAGTCTTCTCCTTTTTTCTTTTTTTGTATTTATTGTCTTATTAGCTATTTCCAATAAAAATCTTAATTTTGTCTTTATAATGATTTTATTAACATATTACTTACATATATTAGTTAAATTCAGTGTGATATTTTTACACATCCAAACAGAATGCTTTGATCATATCCCACCACCTTACTTCTACCTTCCTCCCTCCCTGGGTGTCAGCCATCTCTGTCCCACACCCTCTGTCACCCTTCCTAGTCTCCAGTAATTACTATTCTACATTAGCAAAATAACTTTCATTAAATTTGTCATGTTTTAATCTACTCTTAAAGGGGTCATTCATTTCACTTTTTAAGCTTGTGTTGTGATGAAGGTGATATTGAGTTACTGATGTCTTTCCGCCTATTCATCCAACAGAATGTTGTGCAGCAATTAATCTTCAGAAGATGTGGTGAAGCTCACAAACAAATTCAGATCATCACATAGAGTATTATAATTACGAAGATGATAAATGCAACTGAAAATCTGCAGCTTACTTAGTAGTTCTCAATGTTGGATTGATTTCTCTTGTCAACTGGTTTACCTTTTAACAATTCAATGTAGACTTTCATGTTGACAGGAAAATATCTCCTAACTGAGTCATAAGAAAACAGAGAAGAGAGAAGAGAAAAAAGATGGAGGTGTATGTGCAGGGGTGGGTGAGGAGGTGGGATACCACCTTAATAAGTTTCTGGGATAGCTTAGACCTTTGACAAAACTTAAAATTCTGAAGTCAGGGCAAATAAAACTATTAGAGGCATTTTCTAGTTCCATCCATTTACCAGCAAGAGACATAATTTTATTTTTTTATGACTGAATAAAACTTCATTATATGTGTGTAGTGTGCACGTGTATATGTACCACCTTTTCTTTATCCATTCATCCATTGATGGACAACTAGGCTGAGTCAAAGAGCGACAGGATTTCTCTCATATGTGGAAGTTAGAAAAAAAAAGTAATTTAAGAAAAAGGATCTCATGAAATTAGAAAGGAGAGCAATAGAATAAAGGAAGGATATTGAAACAGTGGGAGAAGGGGAGGATATGGGGCAGTACTGGGGAACAAAATGTAATAAATTATGCTGTATTCATGTATGAATATACCACAATGAATCCTGCCTTTATACATAATCAACCTGAAATAAAATAATAATAATAACAGAAAAGACATAAATTGAAAAGTGCAAGCATATCAGACGGAGGGAGGAGGGAAGGGACAGAGAAGATAAAGGAAAATGAAATTTATACAGTTTTGTCATATGCATGTAAAAATATAGCATAATGTATCCCACTATTATGTATTATTATGATTATGAATATTATTGGTATAAAAATGTACAAATTATATATAAAAATTTTTTAAAGTAACAGTAAAAATTATTATAGAACTACTAATTGAGTTTACTTTTGGCTATTCAAGTTTTCATTCTAGTTTTATATAGCTTTTGCTTGCTGAATTTGGTAGTGGAACCAAGTACTGCTATGTGTAAGAAAATACTTTATATTCACATTCACCTAACAATTCACTAATAGTTGCATTATATTTGTTTTTCAAGGATTTTTAAATATAAAATTTTCCATATCAAATTATTTCCAAACTGAAATATCTAAATTATTTTGTTTCCTACACAAAATTCCAAAACAAAGACACCACAAATTCAGGATCAGTATTACTTGACACTTATTTGCAGGGACAGGTTATACCCAATTCACTTATCAAACATTTATAGACAAGTTATGTAAGTTATTTAAGCTAAAGACAGTATCTTCAATATGCTGATAGCAAGTAGAAAATAACTACAATACAACAAAAGACATGAGCATCATCTTTTAAAAAATGAAAATTACTAGAGGGAGAGTTAATGGATATTTTATATGAAAAAATTCTAACTTGTTCAAATTAATTCTCCTTGTTGAAATCTAGTTATGTCTAAATGGGGCTTTCCATTGAATTAAGTAAAATAAAACTGTAATCCCATATTACACTAGGGATTGAATATGTACTTACATATGCACATAAACAGACACATATTTGAATGTCTTTATAAAAAGCGACATCAAAAATTTCATTTAGCACATTTTGTTAGGTATTATTTAAAAATTTTAACACTATTAATTTACAATTCAATAGAAAATTAGAGATTGGCTTTTCAGAATGAGAGGAAAGCAAATGTAATTGCTCACAACCTTTTACACTATGTCCAAATCATATGTGAATTATTAGTACATGTTCTTAAAAGTGAATAGATATTCATATACATGCATATATGCATCTCTAGTAACTGCAGTGGAGACAATATCGCATCTTAACCAGATCATCTTTCGTTCTTACTAAGCATAAGTTAAGGCTCTATTTCTGAGTCTTAGTCAGTGAGCACATCCAAATGACCACTTACAGTAATGAAAAGTTTTAAGTCATGTAACATAATTCATTAACTGTTGTGCAAAAAAACCAAAAAAACAAAACTCCCATGTACATTATTTTTCTCTATTTCATTTGTGGAAACCTTATTGGCCCCCAGGAAGGATGTTAGAGTTATAATGGAAGAAGCCAGCAGTACTTCTATATCACTTCTTATAGAAACCTGGCCATCTGGAAATATTTACGTGGAATTTTTCATGAATAAGAAGTAAATTGTGTGTGTGTGTGTGAGAGAGAGAGAGAGAGAGAGAGAGAGAGAGTTCACATATAGAAATGCTGGATTGTTTCATTAGAACTAGAAGCATTTATACCCTGATTATTTCAGCATTTGTCCTAATAATTGTCTGGCCATCTTGAATAAAATAAATATTCTGCCTCTTACCAGGAGTCTTCAAAGAATTAGCTACTTGTGGAAATATTACAGCTTTACATTCATTTTAACATAGACTTTAAAAATGGTTATAAAATAAGCAAAACAGAAAGAGTAATCTCTATGTCTTGCAAGTGTCTGACTTATTTTCTACTCTGCTTAAAGGAGAGTAACTATAAGTTAAGAAGCTACATCAGATTTTAGAGTGTTGAAATATAATTACTTCACCAAGAGAGATAAATTAAGCCAGAACAGTACCCACAAAGTGCATTCACATTTAAACTAAGGGATTTTTATTTATGTATTGGTTCTTAATTGGGATATTGACTATCTTGAGGAAAATTGTGGCAACAAATTATGAATTATTGTGTCCAGCTAATTGAAGAATTATAAAGAGACAAACCAATTTAAAAAAAGAAAGAAAAGACTGCATTGATTTTTAATACTCTGTTTTTATGCACTGAGTAATAATTGAAATGTTCAAAAAATCTCAATCTATTTATTTTGACTAGACCCCAAATAAGTGTACAGATGATAAATAATGTGAAGTTAAAGTATTATTTCTGGTTCTTAAAATGACTTACAACTCAACTATTTTTCAATAGATTGTTTTTCTGTTTTTTTCTTCTCATCATGGATTTTAATGTTGATTTTAAATTGGTTCTCTCTATATTAAAGCATGTATTTTAAAAGGTAAACAAAAGTAAGGGCGTAGTTCAATGTAACATGTTCTTGGTTTGAACTAGTTTTTAGAGAATAATTAGGTTCTGTCAGTCAGAGGGAAAGCAAAATAAAATTGCATATGAGTAGTTAAATTTATTGTTTAAATGAGTTCTAACATTGAACAATTTTAATATTAATAAAAATATTTTGGTGTTCACTAATTGCCTACTCTTGATTTACAGAATACAATTTAGATAACATTATTAATTACAATGCCAATGACTGTTAACTAGGTTATGCACATTCCAAATTAGAAAACATAAACCTGTGGTTTCAATGGTTACTTTTAAGTCATCAAACACAAGTTTTGTCTTGGTCTTGATTCGTTTAATAATTAATGATAATAATGATGAAGTAAGAACAAAGGACAGAGTATAGATAGATGATGGAAGCTGATTCAAAGGGAATGGAATGTTAATACCTTCTGGACTCTTCCCCCTCCACCTCACCTATATCTAAGGTCCCCTGTCTCCAGGGAATTGTTCCTCCCAGCAGAGACTTCTTAATGAGTACTCTCTGGGTGGTTCCCTTCCTGCTTTTCTGGGCAGACAATGGAAAATGGGGAGAGGTACCCTGGGATCAACCCCTTTCTGCCTTTTGGCCACCTGGGCAGGGTAGGAAGAGCTGCATAAGTAAGAAACCTGGAAACTTCAAGAGGACAAGATTCACCCCCTCCCATGGATACCAACTCTGGATTCCCTTCTCCCTTGGGAGAACTCTGTCTCTGCTCTATTCTTTAAATAAAACTTCTTTTCTGTGCCTACCTAGAAAACCCAGGAATGGGACTCAGATTCTCAACAGGAGTATCAGTAATAAATGATAAGAGAAAATAATCTGCTTTGCTATCTAGTACCTCCTACTTCTGAACAACCCGACCTATAGTAAGCAACTGATGTTTTAAATATTAAATATGTAAGATAGAAAACCTAGAAAAGATCTATTACCCAAACCCTTCATTTATTTTTTTTTTTAATTTTTTAAATTTTTTTTTTTGGTACTGGGGATTGAACCCAGGGGTACTCAACCACTGAGCCACATCCCCAGCCCCATTTTGTATTTTGTTTAGAGACAGGATCCCACTGAGTTGCTTAGGGTCTTGCTAAGTTGCTGAGGCTGGCTTTGAACTCGTGATCCTCCTGTCTCAGCCTCCCAAGTGCTGGGATTACAGGCGTGCACCACTGCGCCCGGCTCCTCATTTATAATATTATGATACAACTTAAATTTTCAGAGTATAGGATCATAAAGTCATAGGACAGAATACAATAGCCATCTTCAAAAGGGAACATCATGCATGTCAATACAAACTTGCTCTGTAAGTAGTATAAGTTTTGCATAATTCTACATGCTCTGTCCAAAAGTTAATTTAAAAAAATCTTTTTTTTTTTTCTTGAGGACTCTGTCTTCCACCTTAAGAAGCATTTTTAAAGCTTTGTATTGTGAGTTTTCTTAGGAGACAAGAGTTGGGAAAGTGTGTCTGTCAGTTTGAGAGATTCCACCATCTACTCCATTTGGGCTACTTGTAAGTACAAGCTGTCTTCTCTGTGGTAGACACTTGAAGGATTACCCTATTTTAATACTACTTGAAAAGAATATCTGTTGAGATTTTGTGGAAATTTTTGAGAAATTGTTCTGACTTAATCATTAAATTAGAGATATTCACAAACAGTGCCCATGTATTTTACATTGTTTTCTAACGTATGTCCACAAATACTTCTTTTCAGAATGTTTGTATAAGTTCAATATTTATGACCTTTCCCTGAAAAATGACATTTTTTTCCAACTCTGTTATACTTCCCAGAAAGATCCTCCAGTGCCACCAGAGAGAGAGTCAGCCCCACCCTAATCCCGTCCCGAGCCCTATAAAAGTTGGCAATGACACAATTAAGGTGCGATCCCCCAGAACCCCCCTTTTAGGAGTAAGGGAGGTCGTCACTGGCCAGCTAAAATAAAGGCTTCTTTTGGCTTTACGTGATCGGCTTGGATGATTTTATTTTCTTTGGGTACAACAACTCCTGAAACCACGTCCAGTTTTAGGTTAAATATATATTCTTTTCTTAAAATGAGAGGATTAATAACCTTCTGTAATTCTGCATTTTGAGTGACAAACCTAAGGTCAATCTGATTTTCTGCCCATTGTAATGAATAAATTTGTTTCTTGTCTTTTGTGAATTGTATAGGTTTTCTTCAGTCTTTTGTTTTTATAAATTCATGGATATATGCCTACTTGTTCGTCATTTATTATTAATTCTGCTAATAAATCTCAAAAACATTTTTGTTAAGCTATAAATTCTTTTTTCACTTTTCTGCTAACAAATTGTTTCTGACATTCTTTAAATTATTTCTTCTCCTTCAATTTTCTGATCTCTTTTGGAATTTTTTGCATGACATTCATGATGTTGGTCCTTTTAGAGATTGTCCTGTATCATTTAACCTTCTCATTTCCAGCTTAAAAACAATATTTTTGCTACACTTTCGGAACATGGCTCAATCCTTTTATGAAGTTGGTTTTCAGCTATGTAGTTTCTAATATTCAGGCTGTATGTTTGAAGGACTATGGAAAATAATATTCCTATAAAATAACTCCCCAAGAAAAATGAAGGGATGGTGTGGCTTGAGAAACGGGAAAGGAGACTGATCAACCATTAAACCTCTCCCAGTGCATTCCTGATAACAATGGGCCCTGGGGAAAAGGGTGGATATGGAATGCTAGGCCCTAAACCTTGACCTTTCCAAGGTCAAACTAATCCTGAATGACATTGGGCAAGATTTGAACACTCATCCTTTAGCATCTAATTTTAACCTGTACAGCTGGCCCCTGATGGTCAAAACTGCATGTACACAATGATTACATCCTCCTCCTACTACCCTATAAAATCAGGATCCCCCCTGTAACTGACGGCCATTTTTCCATCCAGAAAATGGACCCAAATGGGGCCATTTTCCATCAGGAAAGTGGACCCAAATGACGTCCGACTCTGCGAAGGAATAAAGGCTTCTCTGAATCTGTCGAGGTCTGCCTCCCGTTTTTTTCCTTTTTGTGCTTACAATGTTGACATAATTTTATTTTAAGATCACATTCTTAATTCCTTGCTTTAGTTACTTTAATTTCTTCAAGTGATATTTTTGCATGTATTTGTGAAAATATTTAGATTTTTCCATCCTTTGTAATTTGCTTTTTTATAATGCTGGTACTGATTTTAGGTAGTTTTCTTGTTATGTGAATTTTGATACATTTGACATGTTATTTTTTTAATTTGAAAACATCTGTCTAATTTGTTCCTTGGAATGTATACTTGAGACTATCATTTAGAGGTGCTGTTTGTTAAATGACTGAGTTCCAAGGAAGGATCATGTTTTGCCTTGAAGTATAACTTTTTGATCACAGAACTATTAATATTGACGAATTATTTATATCAAAGATAATTCTAAGAGTCTTGAAATTGAGTTAGATGCAAAGATGTACTGCTACATAGATAAAATAGTATTTGCAAATGAGTTATCACAAAAAACAATAGAAAAGTATGTGACTATGAAGAAAAACAAGGCTATAGTCGTAGGGTGTCAGGATAGATTAGGGATGGTTATGATATTTGGGAGAATAAAACTATATTTGATACCACCAGTTATTGGTGACAAATTCTGCTTCCTCAAATGTTGAAGTTTGAACATTAGACAAGCATGTGGAGGCCAGCATATTAAACAGGTTTCATTTAAAGGTGGTAACACGAACATCTTCCGAGAGGGAGAAGGGGGCTATGAATGGTGTCCTAGTATCCCAAGTGAGAACGCTTTGTCCTTCTTTTAGACTGAAGTTTCCTTTGTTCTCCTGCTCTCTCCACCTTTATCTTTCTCAATCTGATACTGCCTTTTACCAGTGATGAGTTCTGCTTCCTCAGGTATTGAAGTATAAGCCCAAGAAGCACGCCAAGGCAAGCATTTTAAGCAGGCTTTATTCAAAAGTAGTAACACAAATTTCTCCTGGAGGGAGAAGGGGGGCCATGACTGGTGTTCTAGAATCACCAGAAATGAGTGCATCCTACATCTTTTATAATTTAGGGTCTTCTTTGTTTTGTCCATTCCTCTGTCCCTTATCTCTCTCTCCTTCCTGACTAGTGACTAGGCCACAGTGGTGACACAGCAAAAAGGTGAGATGCAAAAGGCAGGAGGATGGGAACAAGGAGATTCAGGTAGGAGCCCAGGAGGCATTAATTAGCAACTCCCTGCCTGCAGCTTTTGGGGAGGGGCAGTTAAGAAGGTAACCTTGGTGATCAAAAGGGCTCTGGAGGCACTGACATTCCAATCTCCCAGGGGCATCTCCAACTTCCCAGACTCTGATGGCCTCCATTCCTCGATTTGACCAGATTTCCTATTCTACACTAACTGCCTGTCCAATTGTGGTTTCACTTCTTGCCTACATACTAGGCCTGAGAGATGACCCTGAGATGGCCAAAACCAGATGGGCAGGGGCAGGGCCAAATGGAGTGATTCAGGCAAGTAACAGCACAGGGGGCCATTAATTAGTAATTCCCTGCCTTCAGCCTTTTGAGAGGGTAGTATAGGTGGTAAATTTGGTAATCAAAGGCCTCTGGAGACATTGACCTTCCATTTTTCCAGGCTCCAACTTCCCAGACCCTGATGACCTCCATTTTCTCTATTCAACCTGATTCCTTATTCTACACTAACTGCCTGTCCTCAGTTCTGGCTTTATATTCAGGGGTGGTCAGGATATTTGTAGTGTTATACTTCCCAGAAAGATTCTCCAGTGCCACTAGGAGAGAGTCAGCCCCACCCTAATAGCCCCTCCCTACAGCCCGACCCTAAACCTTCCCACGCCCTATAGCCCTGCCCTAATCCTGTCCCTAGCCCTATAAAAGTTGGCAATGACACAATTAGGGGCGATCCCCCGGAACCCTGCTTTTAGGAGTAAGGGAGGTCGTCGCTGGCCAGCTAAAATAAAGGCTTCTTTTGGCTTTACATGATCGGCTTCAATGATTTTATTTTCTTTGGGTACAACAGTAGAGAGTAAAAGTGATATTTAAAGAATCATGGAAATTAGAAAGAAACAGTAAGCAATAATGCAAAATCTATAGTAAAAAAGAAGGAAAATAAAGAACCTGGAAAACAGAGAAGAAAAACAATATATTTGATTTAGGATAGATTTTTGGAGGCAGATATTTAAAAAAAAAATAAAGATGGCAAAAGGCTATTTCTGACATAGTACAGTCAGTAGAAGAGGGAAATAGAAGCATAAACACAGAGTTTAAAAACCATCTTAGGAATGTTGGTTTTCAAAAGGAGAAGCCATCTCCATGGAGAAAAACTGAAACCAAAAATACCTGAAATAATTTACATGAAAACCAAAAAATTACTATTTCTCTACTAGTATTTTAAGGATTTTTATTGGTGCATAAAATTGTACAGAACAATAATTTTCATTTTTGCTTATCTGCATATGCACATAACATAATTTGAAAAGATTCATTCAGCAAGAACTTCCCTTGCCATCCCCTCTTCCCTCAACCCCTTCCTCAACCTTAGTGATCTTCTATTTTCCTGAGACCTCTCCTCTCCTCTCTTCTCCTCTCTTCTCATCCCCTCCCCTTCTCCCCTCCCCTCCCCTCCTCTCCTCCCCTCCTCTCCACTTTCTTTCTTCTCTTCTGTTTTTCTCTCTTCTCTTCTGTTTTTCTCTTCTCTTTCTTTCTTTCTTTCTTTCTTTTTTTTCTCTCTCTCTTTTTCTCTCTTTCTTTTCATTTTTTTCTTTCTTTTTACTAAAACTGCTTAGAAGTATAAAATTTACCTTTTAAATAAGAGCCTGCCTCTTCTAAAAACTTATATAGTACAAATATTTATAAAGTTAGCCTACAAGAATATCTGGAGGCAACTGATTGATAATGAATACAGCAAAGTAACACCAAATTTACTTGAAATATTATGACAAGTAGAACTACTAATTATGTAAGTGATTCAGGAATAAAAGTTGATATATGTTGGGACAGGGTTATTAGAATTATATTTAAATCATATGTTTAGGAAGGTGAAATAAATGCATTGAAGAATTTATAATTTTTAAGTTAAGTGCAAGTTAGCTTTAAGAGTAAGCTAGCTTTGCTATCAAATATATAGAAATAACATAAGGTTCTGGGCTGCTTGAACACCACAATAATTTTTATTCTATATCACTGTATTTCAAATTTATTTATTTCTTTATAAGTCAAAAATTCCAAAATATGAGTCAAATATAAATTAAATAACTTTATACTGTCAAGAAAATAAATTGATTTTAAAATAAATAACTGTTCAAAAATAAATCCATTTTTTAAGTTTAAAAAGCCTTACAATTTCTTCCATGATTTTATTAAATCTGCTTCTTTAAGTAAAACAAAACAAAACAAAACAAACAACTATTAAGAAAATTTACTAATCTACACACAAAAGATTGAGGAAAAATTGATTTTGTTTTATTTTATATGTACCTATATTTTATAGTCATAATATCATGTGCATAAAAGCTGTACATGAAAATTTATTTCACTATATTAAATCTAATGTACAGAATTGATTTGATTTAGCCTAGAATGAAAGAAAGCAATGAAATGTTATTGACAAACAGTAAACATTCTACTTCAAGGTAGTGCTTTTCACTGACGCAGTGAAAATGTTTCACTAAAATATTCCAACCCCCTAAATTCCCCGACAAGAGCAAAAAAAAAAAAAACGTGTAGAATGCCATATTTTCTTTTCATGTAATTTATTTCCTTTATAAATATCTGTAGGGTATCTATACATTTGTATTTATATCTCAACATTTAATAAAATAATAGTATTGAGATGGAATCAGAATATAGAGTGAGTTAAAGTGCAGTGTAAGAAAATAATGCATACAAAGAGGGAATATTCAACGATAAGACACTAAAGGAGAGAAATATTTGAAGCTAATTAGGAGCACTTCCATAAAGCCACATACTTGTGAAGGGTGGGTAACAAATTTATTATTGGCAAATCAAGTGAAAGGAAAAGCTGATAAGGTAAACAATACCTAAAATTTAAAGGATTTGTAATTACTGTAATGGAAAATAGTTTTCATGAAATAATGCCTGAAAAAAATTTCAATCATGTTAATTCCATAGAAAACATTAACAAAGTAACAAGCAGAATCTTAACTACATCCACATATTTAATAAGTAAAAAGAATGCATTTCATCTTTGGTAGCTATGTATTACAAAGACTTTGTAGATGACAACAAGGGATCTTGTACAGAGGTATTCCTCATTATTTTTATTTTTCTTATTTTTGTATTTTTGTTGTCACTTGGTGTAGGCAATGATTGATCACTAGAGGGACACCCATCACATTGGAGATGGATAAACAATGTGTAGTTCTAAAGAATGCTATGCTGCACATCATTTAGAAACAATGAGCTAAATAGAACAATTATCTGAAAAGTGTAATGTGGAAATGGAAAATTAGAAAACAGCATGACAATTTCACTACAATAGAATTTATTTTTAAAAGTTCGTCAGCTTATAAAATTTCACCATATATTCAGCATGATATCTGGGAACTATGGGAAAATGTAGAAAACCCAAAAGGGTTTTGGAAATGAGAAGAAAAACAAGAGCAAAGTTTACAAATGTGTGTATGTGTCGTGTGTATATGTAATTTTGCATATATAATAAATATGCATTCAGCTATAAACTAAAGAGTGTGATACCTGGGTCATATTGTGGTTCCATTCCTAGTTTTTTGAATATCTCCATACTGAAATCCAGAGTGATTATACTAATTTGTAGTCCCACCAACAGTGTATTAGTATACCTTTTTTCCCCACAACCTTGATAGAATTTCTTATTATTTGTATTCTTTTTTTTTTTTTTTTTGCGGTGCTGGGGATTGAACTCAGGGCCTTTGCTTGCGAGGCAGGCACTCTACCAACTGAGCTATATCCCCAGCCCTTATTTGTATTCTTGATAACTGCCATTCTGACTGCAGTGAGATGAAATCTCAATTTGATCTGTATTTGTCTGATTGCTAGAGATAGTGAACTTTTTTTCATATTTTTCTTGGTCAGTATTATTTCTTCTTTTGAGAAGTATCTCTTTAGTTCTTTCACCCATTTATTAATTCAGTATTTTTTTTTGGTGTCAAGTTTTTTGAGTTTTTTAGTTACCTGGATATTAATCCTCTATCTTAGGAGTAGGTGGCAAAGACCTTCCATTTTCTATATTTCTCCTTTTGCTCTTAATTGTTTCTTTTGTTGTACCAAAACTTTTTAATTTGATGCCTGATCACTTAGTGGTTCTTGGTTGTATTTCCTGTGACTTAGGAGTCATGTTAGGGATGTTGGTCCCCATACCAACATGTTGGAGTATTGAGCCTACAATTTTAGGTTGCATAAAACCAGTTAATTTGAATGATAAACCAAAAGTAAGAGTTACCTTGAGTCCCTCTTTCTGGCAATAAAAATAAATTAGTGGGGACATTTCCCTCTTGAGCACATTTCTGTATCATGAAAGTAAAATGATGCATTTGAGAATGCTTGAAGTTCAATTTCATATTTGAGGAGGACTAGACAAATATTATCTAGACTACATGAAATGCAAGATATATAAAAGTGTGTGACTGTATATAAATGTGTACACACACAAATATATTTCTAAAATCTGGAGTAAAAAGAGTTGAAATTATAAAATGTGATATTTGTATACATTGCCAAATATGTATACATTGCCAAATTATTAACTAAAATCAAGCTAATTTACAACCCATCTCCTCACATAGTAACTATTATTTTGTTTGTGGTGAGAGAATGTAAGATTAGGCTCTTAGCAAATTTCAAGTATGCAACAGAATGTTGTTAACTATATTCACCATGCTATTCTTTAGATCTCTATTTCTTCATATTTAAAACTAAGAATAACAATATCAGGAATTTCATATGTTTTATACTTGCTGTGTGCAAAACTGGTTTCTGATCATTACTCCCCTCAAACTTGCATCAGGATCACATGGAGAAGAGAATATTTAATATACATAATAAGGGCTGGGGATATAGCTCGGTTGGTAGAGTGCTTGCCTCGCAAGCACAAGGCCCTGGGTTCAATCCCCAGCACCACAAAAATAATAATAATAATAATAATAATAATAATAATAATAATAATATACATAATATGTTTCTGTGCTACTGGTGCCTATCCATCTAAAAAAACTTAAACAAGGATTAAAGCACCACTGAGATTGATAAAATATGAAATTATGGGAAAAAGTACAGATTTTGGATCCTGATTGCTTGAATTTATATCTTGTCTATTTTTAATATGTGTGACTCTGTAAAATATATTGTATTTTTGCTTTAGAAGTCTGTTCTGGAAAAGCAGCATAAGAGAGTGATTTTAATAGTTAAATCAGTAAACACAATGAAACTGCTCACAATATGTCATTGTCCACAGTAAAATTAAAATACTTCATA
>JAJEJO010004203.1:398935-412828 GCA_020662805.1 Glaucomys volans
TGTAGAGGATGAACAGTTGATTTGAGGGCTCATAGTTTCAGAGATCTTAGTCCACAGAAGGCTGGCTCCATTCCTTGGGGAGGCTGAGGCTGAATATCATGGTGGAAGAGTATGAAGGAAAGAAACAGTTCACTTCATGACCAGGAAGCAGAGAGAGAGCTCTCCACCTGCCAGATACAAATATATACCCCAAAGCCAAGCCTCAGTTCCCACTTCCTGCAGCCACGCCCTACCATTTCAGTTACCACTCAGTTAGTCCCTTTTTAGGTATTTTATTTGCTGATTAGGTTAAGGTTTTAGCCCAATCATTTCTCCTCCAAACCTTCTTGCATTGTCTCATACTTGAGCTTTTGTGGGGGTCACATCTAAACCATATAAACTTAATCAGATACTGACTTTAGAAATTACATACAAATTTGGATTCATATTGCCACTCCTTTTTGGTTTTGTGCTGTGTTTTTAACTTTCTCACAAGGTTGGCTACATATGTATGGTATTTTTTATTTTTTGAGATTAAAAACTACTATCTACAATTCTCCTAATTGTTTACATTGCCTGTAATAGAATATGATCCTTTTTGTATTGAAGTAAACCAATATTGCCAGTCTGTTATTATCTAGAATCTCCAGGACAATGTTAAATGTCACTGTTTTTGCTGAGACATTTGTAATTTTCTTACACTTTATAAGAACAATATATTATATGTCATCACTGTGAATGATTAATGTATTTGTTTAAACAAATGAACTACACAAAATTGCTTTCATAATTATAATATGTTTTCTTAAATAAGTAATATAAATTAGAGCTTAAGGGGTTGGCCTCTGAATATGAGAAAGTATTTGTGTGCACATGTTTCTGAGTATATTTGTGTGTATGGAACATCACCTAGCATCCTTTTTACAAAAATCAGTGCTGTTAAGGCTCCATATGTCTTATCAATTCAGGAAAGTAAAGGGCTAGAACTTTGAATTCAAAGAAAAACTTAGAAGAAATAAAGATAATCAGTAAGATATTATTTTATTTGAAAGATGCATATTACTCATGCAGATTGGCAAAAGTTGTAAAATGCTGCAGTTTAAAAGGAATCTACTGTCATGCAATCCATTTATTTATCTTGAAAATCTAGATCTATGTGTTTGATGTGATCATTATCTTGATCTATATTGAATCCATGGGTATATTATTTCAGTACTCATGGAGAAACTGAGGTCCACAGGTGTTCAAGTTCTAAATAAAACATAGCACTTCCATATAACCTATGTGCATCATGGCACATAATTTATATCAAGTTCAGATTACTTGTAGTGACTAATACAATGTAAATACTTTGTAAATAATTTTTATAGTGTACAGTTTAGGGAATAATGGCAAGAAAAAACAAAGTCTGGTCATGTCCAATATAGATGAAATTCATTTTCTGAATATGTCGATCTCTGGTTAGTTAAATCTGGATATGTGAAACCCAAGGATATGGAGAGCTGATTTATCTATACACAGATAAACACATATACAACACACTTATGAACACAAAATATGCTTGTATGATTTGTGTATGTGCAGATTTTTCTAATGAAAATCACTTGGCACAAAGACATTGTTGAAGCATCTATTTTACGAGACTGCAAAAAATTTAACTGTCAAACTTCCATCTGTTAAGGAATTAGTCTTGTCTTTTGACAATTATTACAATGAATACAATCATTCTCCCTACAAATGAAATGTAAAAAAATCCAGAAAGTGCCCATCAAAAATTTAATTTCTATATTTATAAAGTCAAATATATTTGATATTATATAATTTAAGTGTCTTGTATGCTTAAGCATCAATGTTATCCTTTAGACAAACATGATCATAATTATGTAGTATTTGATTTATATACTTAGAATAGCTTTTCAATGAAGGATAATAATTCCTGTCATTTTTTAAAAGGACAAATGAGATGATATAATTAATTAGGAACTTTATGTATAGAAGTGGTATAAACAAGTCATTCAGCTTTTCTGCTCTTTATCATACTAATTTGAGTTTTAGACATCTTACATATGTCCATAATTATCAAAGATATTTGTTTGAAAATTAAAAATAAAAGATCACCCCAGATTTTTTTAAATTGAAGCTAAAATACTTTTTTCTCTGCACCACATTGCCAAATGAATGGCAATGGTGTTTTGAATATCCAAGGCCTATCAAATTCAAAATGCTTGTTGCCAGATTCCAACATTTTAACCTGCAAATTGGGCAGTTATTATGTATTAACTGACTTTTTCATGTCTGTTTCTCTTTGCTTTAAATACATTTAATAACATCGAAAGCTAATCTGATAATTTATTGAGCCAAAACTTTGTAAAGAACATAAGAAGAATGTGGCCCTTCAACAAATAGTAGCCCTTCAACATAAATAGTTTCCACTATTTATGTCATATGTCACATGGTATTCTATATTTGTTTCCGTATTTTCTATGTTCTAAAATGTTTTGAGTTATGAGGATGCTGATTCTTTGTTGCACTTTCTTCTAATTTACCCTGTGCTATTCATTTATATATATATATATATATTGCAAGAACAAATATATATATATATATTGCAAGAACAAATTCTAGCTACCATAAGTAATATTATTATTTTTCTTGTTTTATTCAGATTTTCATTCACTGTGCTGTGCTTAGAAACTCTGTACTGAGTTAAACAGGGGAAGTATTAAAATCAGAAGAAATGCTAATAACCCTTCTCAGAGAAAACAAATAATGTTACCCTTTGTTCAGACCAAATATAAAATAAATTTACACAAGGGTCTTAAAGCAAATCCAAATGGTAAGGTCAAGCTAAAATGGTTGCTTTCTATCTTATTGGTATATATTATTCATGAAAATCATATATTCTGCATATACATTGTCTAATTATATTTTCCTCAGAAACTAATATTTGGAAACCATTTTCCAGCTTTCAAAATGGAAAAAGGAAACACACTCACACACACACACACACACACGCACACATAACTGGACTAAAAAGAAAATTGCTTTTAGGAAAGTGTTCCAATAAAATTCAATCTAGCAATCTAACTGTAATAAGGAGTTTAATCTACATGAAATCTATAAAAACAATGAGAAAAGTTTGAGTTACACATTTCTGTTCTTTGAAAATTATATTTGGAAAAAATTTAATTTCTTTCATGGTTATTGCTTATTAAATTCATCCAATATGAACTTTTGATTACTTTTTACTTATTGTTTATATGTCCACTAAAGATTATCATTCTCCTCAGATTTTAATAGTTTAAAGATTATTAAAGAAATTTGGCATACAAGACATTTAATATAAATGAGCACTTGCTACCTAATTTTGTCAGTTAAAAAATTATTTATTAGAGTTTATATGTTATTCTCTAATGCCAGTTAAACACATCCTAATATCAATTTCCATCAGCAAATACGGATGATTTCTGTGTATAATTGTTCTACATGACATCACCAAACATGAATTTTGGGAGATATGTGTATACTAATTTCTCAAGAGCCTGTTTGTAAGTTTGTATTTTAACCGATTTAAAAAATGTATTAGTCAGCTTTTCATTACTATAACAAATACTTGGAATAAATCAACTGTTTAGGAGGAAAGGTTTATTTTGTCTCACAGTTTCAGAGGTTTCAGTTCATGGTTGATTGGTCTTGTCATTTTGGGCCTCTGGCAGTATGATCCTCATGGGAGAATATGTGACAGGATAGGCCCATTCACCTCACAGCATCCTAGAAGGAAAGAGAGAGAGAAAAGAGGCCAGGAACCCGATATCTTCTTCAAGCACATACACCCAAAGATCTTTCTTCTATTGGGATCACTTCCTAAGGGTTTCAACACTTCCCAATAGCACCACAGGCTACAACCCAGTCTTTAACACATGGGACTTTGGGAAACACTTATTTAAACTATACCATGTAGTAATTGTTAATGGAGCCATTTCATTTACGTGCAATTTTATTTAGTTGAACTAAATGAATGTTATGGATCCAGAACTCACTGACTGCCTAAATTAATATATATGTTTTCATAAATAAGAGAATTTCCAAGGCCCTTTTACAATTGTATTTACATAGTTAATGAGGTTTTTAATGAGTTTCATTGTCAATGATCTCTAGAGGAACAATATTTTAATGTGTCACTTTGTATCAAGCTCTTCTAGTTATACACTACATTCTCCAGTAATTATGTCTTAATATTAATATTAATAATTAATTACAGTTTTGTAAATTACATCAGCAGCAAACACAGACTACAAGGCATTAGAGATTAGTGATTAGATGATTGATTACATTGATTTCATTAGAGACCTGTGATTATGTGTTGTTTTTCACCTATTTTAATACCATCTCAATTTCCTTCTATTATGGGGTTCTAATTATAGAAATTAACTTTATTTCCTGATTTAGAGCAACTTCAGTATTTAAATTAGATCAGAGAAACAATTCTAGATTCCCACTTTCAATATCATTTTCTCTTTTCTTAAAACACTCAAACTGTATCTATTATCTCTTATTGTTCAGTCAGGATTGTAGAAGCTCTTCTATCAAAGGTATTAAAGGGAACAAATTTTCATATGCATAGTTAGGAATTTATAAGATTTACCAGTGCTAGAGGAGAAAAGTCAGGGACTTCAACAGTGAAGTCTTCATTTTGAAAAAAAATATTATTTTGAGGTACTGGGAAATGAACCCTGGGGCATTTTGCCACAGAGTTACATCCCCAGCCCTTTTTATTTTATCTTGGTACATGGTCTCCCTACATTGTTGAGACTGACTTCAAACTTCGGATCTTCCTGCCTAAGTCTCCTGAGTTGTTGGAATAGGCATGCACCACTACACCCAGATTCATTTGAAATATTGAAGTAGATAATTCTCAAAGGCAATTATTTGCTGCAATTTTGTAAAAAGTTTTATTTTGAAATAAGTTTATGTTTACAGAAATGGTACAAAAAATTGTACAAATAGTACAGAGTTTTTTCACAAAACTTCCACTCATGGCGACATTTTCCATACCCATTCTACAATTGTTAAAACAATGAAGTTAACATTGGTAATATATCATTAACTGATATACAGATTTTATTCAAATTTTACCAGTTTTCTCACTAATGAACTTTTTATCTTATGATGCAGACTTCAATCCAGGATTCTACATCACAGTGATATTGTCATGTTACTTCAGTTTCTTTCACTCATTACATTTCTCAGTTTCTTTTCCTTTGTCTTTGAGACATTGCCAGTCCAAAGAGGACAGACGGGACACTTTTTATGATTTCCTGATGTGTACCCATTATTTTATCACTGTCAACAAGAATCAAACAGAACCAATACTGTGCTAGTCTGAGTTCATCATAACAGGGAGTACATGACGGGTGCTGATATGTACGATGACTGGGCAACATTAACTATCTGCCACAATTTTACTTGGTGCATTATAATTATACATAACAGGATTCATTGAGATATTTGTACTTGCATACATCAATGTGATCTGTAGAATTCCCTAGAACCTCCCCTTTCCTTGCTCTCCTTCCTCAACTCTACTTGTCCCCCTTCTATTTTCACAAGGTTCTGCTTATAAATGTATTTTTCTCTCTAGTTTCCACATATGGACAAGAGCATCTGACCTTTGCCTTTCTTGACATGATTCATTTTACTATGGCTTCTCCATTTCCAGTTATTTTCCTGATGATATAATTTTGTTCTTTTTCATGGCCAAATAAAACTCCATTGTGTATGTCTACTACATTTTCTTTATCCCTTCATCTGCCCATGGACACTTTGGCTAGTTTTATAACCTATTATGAATTGCGCTGCTATTTTGAAGAATCTGTGATAAGGGTCCATGAAATGCTTTAGCTTTCACTAGTGGAGTGAATGATTCCTATGAGATGACGAGGAAGTTGTTGCTAATTACATGTCTGCCTACAACTAGGCTGTATATGTCTCTAAAATATAGTAACATTTTCTTTTTGCCTTCCAGAAGTCATATCTACTTGTCTTCATGTATTTCCAACTGAATATTGTACAGGTAAGGCAATTTGGGAGAAATGGAGCTACTACATTTCTCATATGATGTAAAGAGAAACTATATTAGGGAGGGTAGGACCCATCTGAAAACTGAAAAATCAGTCTATCCCTCCTTAGTTGATTACCCTGTATATAAGAAAGTTTAAGTATAATAATTTAGATTTACATGATAAACAGAACAAGTTTAACAATCAGTGGACATTTTTATATATAATAACCTCTCTTTTTGAAGCAGTTTGCTTTCTGAGCATGTTCTTTATTCAATAACTATCCCTGGAATTTAGATGATAGTGGAATAAATTGACCTGATTTTACCAAGGGAGATGATATTAATTATAGTTAGCATAATTTATCTACCAAGTGGAAACACCTTAAATTCTAGAATTAACCTAGTACCAAATCCAGTGCTGTTTCCACTTTTGACTATTGTGAGACATTGGAAATTACTTCAGAAAGACTGAAAATGCTATTGCAATAAGATCTTTTTTTTTCTATTTTGTATCAGAAAATAAGAGTTATAAATTTAATCTCTATGTCAGCAATTAAGACATTTTTAGAGACACTAGCTTATTATAAAGGATTCATTTTGAAAATGAAAATCATAAGACTACAGAGGAAATGAATTTATTATTTGGTGTTTTCAATAAAAAACAACTCTATGGAACTATACTGTCATATTTCAATAAAATCAATTAAATATTTCATATAAATGAAAATTATACTTATGACATATTTGTTAAAAACTAATCTAATTTCCATGTAAAGATGTAGAAAATCAAATGGAGAAAGAATGGAATTTTTAAAAAATTATGGAAAAACAAGAAGAAAATGCAAGGGACAAAAAGAGGAAATACATAGAAATTGCTGAGGAAATCAAATTAGACTGAAAAATAATATATCTGTAAACTTACCGGGGGAAGGTTCAGGACTGAACTGTAAGCTCAAGATAGTTGGAATGCAAACTCGCTGGGCAGATGGCCAAACAATAGTCACACAAAACTAGCTGAATTAAGCTTTACTAGAGTTTGCGCTCCCGGCTGAGATCCCCAGTCCTGGGGTGAAAGTCGGGGTGGGAGAGCTGGAAAAAATTGTACGTGGCTTTGGTTGCTCAGGGTCTTTATAGGGAGGAAGAGGCTAGGGGTTCTGCCCAGAAAAAGGTGGACCAGGTGGACGTCAGGGTCAGCAGGTCTGCATCTGATTGGTCACCTCTGGCCACTGCCTTGCTCTTTGTGCTGGCAGAGTTGTTAGGTGTTTTTTTTGCTTCCTCCCCTGCAGCTGCCCAAATCCAACCTGACAATATCTAGTGTTTGAAGACCAGCTAATCATTATTTTAACAGTTCATAATTCATCTGCATTCTGAGTTGTCATTACTATTTTCTCCACTATTACTGTCATAGTTCAGCAATTGCTGCTATTTTCCTATTGATCATCTACCTAAGTTAACAGTGGACTTGAACCCAGAATTACAGGTGATCTGCTTGAATGGAGGGAATGGAGTCCATCAGAGACTGGGAAGTTGGAGACTGTCCTTGGGAGAATGGAATGTCAAGGTCTCCAGAGTCCTTTGATTACCAAATTTGCCTGCCTATTTTCCCCCTCTCAAAAAGCTAAAGGCAGGGAATTGCTAATTAATGCCCCCTGGGCTGTTACCTGCCTGAATCACTCCATTTGGCCCTTCCCGGTGCCCATCTGCTCCCCACCTTTTTGCCATCTCCTGGGCATCTCCTGGGACAAGTCAGTCCTAGGCAGGAAGGAGAGAGATCAGTATGGAGAGAGCAGGAGAACAAAGGAAGCCTTAATCTATAAAAAGGGCAGAGTGCTTTCACTTCTGGGGATACCAGAATACCAGCCATGGCCCCCTTCTCCCTCCTGGGAGAAGTCTGTGTTACTTCCTTTAAATAAAACCTGCTTCATATGCTTGCTTCTGCGTGCTTCTCTGGTGATATACTTCAACATTTGAGGAAGCAGAACTCATTACGAATAACCAGTGGTATCAAACTTAGTGCAATAAACACTGCTCTCATGGCTGTCTACAGAATGCATTCCTTATGGGAGGATTAAAATCACATAAAAACACGATGTACGTCCATTACATAGAGTCTGAATAAGCAGATACAGAATTTTTTTCTTTTGAAAACTACAACCAGAGCCTGCAACTAGCCCCACAAAAATCTAGATTTTCTAGACTCTTATTTGTATCTATCCACTGGAAGGAGAATCAAAATAAAATGTTGTGTCAAATAAGTATTTAATTTAATCTTTAAAAGTACTCAGTTTTAAATATGCATGAATTTTCACCTCTAGATGAGAAATTTAACTCATTTATTATTTTAGAACCTCTTCTTTCACTTTGTATAATGGGTAATATAGATGTCATCACATTATTTCATATTCTTGAAAAATAGGAGTTATGTGTTTTTCAGTTATATATAATACTCCTTTAAACATACAATGTGTGTCAATCAAAGCTATTTATGTGTAGCTTCCTACTCAATTTTGCATAAATGGGTTTGTTTCTTTGTTTGTTTGTTCATGGGGGTGGGGGGATTAGACCCAGAGGCCCTTTATACTGAGCTACTTCCCCAGTCCTTTTTATTTTTGGTTTTGAGACACCGGTTTTGTTAAGTTGCTTGAAAGTCTCACTAAGTTACTGAGGCTCACCTCAAACTTGAGATCCTCTTCAACTCCTGAGCCACTGGGAATACAGATTTATGCCACTGGGCCTAACATTAAGATATGATTTTAAATGATGAATATCAAATATATTTAACTATGTTAAATCATAAACTAAAGTTGCTTCAATTATTAATGAAAAATGCCACCACAAACAGATCTTTCATTAGAAATCCATTAGTCTTCCTTTTGCCATGTTTCATCTACTGTAGAACCCATTAGTACTTATATTTTATGATAATAATTTGCTTTTTAATATATTTGGTTCATATTAAAAAGAAGATAGCATGATGCTGTTAAGTATGTTAAGATCCAGTGAAATTTGTTCATGAAAATTATTTATTTGATGCTTTTCAAGTTTGAATATTTTTATGGTAAGAATTTGTTTATTAATACATATCATTCATATTAAAGGGAAAAAAGCAGAATGCCTTTTAGGATATTAAGATCTACTGACATGTGTCTATGAAAATTATTTAATACTATTTTTATAGTTTAAATATTGGAGACAAGAAAATGCAATGATTTTGACTTGTATTAAGTGATTTCTGAATTTAGGAAAATATTGTAAATAGGAGGCTACTATATACACTACTGTTGGTAAATATTGGCATATATTTTCATATATAAATTTGTCATTCTAAAATCAAAGCTAGGTGTGTGGTAATAGTAACTACTGAAAAAGAAAACAAAAATTCCTAGCGAAGATTCATAGGATCTTCCAAATACTTAAAAAATGTATAATGAAAAAAAAAAAGATTCTGAAAAGATACGTAAATAAGAGGAAAGATTAGCAACACCAACAGTTTGAAAGTTAGCATCTAAAATAAGATGAGTTACAGCACATTGTATGTTTTCTCTTTAGCTATTTTGATGCATTGAATTCATTTGTTTCTCACATAGCAATAATTCAATGATGTGCAGCACAATCATTGAGCAAGACACATTTTATTGTATCCAAAGAAAATAAAATCATCCAAGCTGATCAGGTAAAGCCAAAAGAAGCCTTTATTTTAGATGGCCAGTAACAATTGCCCTTACTCCTAAAAGTGGGGTGCCGGGAAATTGTGCGCCAGTTCTTTTATTGCCAACTTTTACAGGGTGCTGGAAGGGACCAGGGTGGGGCTATAGGGAGGGGAAAGGGTTGGGGCGGGCTATAGGGAGGGGATCTGGGATTGGGGTGGGCTATAGGGAGGGGATTTGGGATTTGGGGTGGGGCTTACTCTCCCAATCACGATGGAGAATCTCCCTGGGGAACATCAACATTCCAATCTGTTTTCTGTGGCTTTAACAATTTGGTTATAAACTATTACAAGTTTGAGTCAGTTGGAAGAAATGCTTTAATGAGATTTATCCTGTTAACAGAATTTTGGTTCCTCTGGTTTGAACGTGTGTTCCCCAAGATGTAGGTGTTGCCATTGTGATAGTATCAAGAGACAGGCCTTTATGAATCTGGGGTTTAAGACCCTTTCAAAGCAGGCTTCACACAGCATATAGCTAGCTTGCTTACAGTTTTCCACCAAGTGAGGACACAGGGTTCCTCCCATGCAGAGGACACAGCATTCTCCAGACAAGCTATATCCACTGGCATCTTAATCCTTGACTTCTCAGCCTCTGAAACTCTAAAAAATAAATCTCCATTCCCTATAAATTGTCAGTCTCATATACTCCTCTATCAAAACACAAAATGAATTATCATTGTTTTAATGATAACCTTGCCTCTATCTATAATTGCTGCATTTATCATTTAATTATTCTAAAATTTTAAAATATAGGAAGATTTTATATTTTCATATATATTGGATACAATTATAATTTAAAAGGCAATGTATTCATCTCAGTTCAGATCATGTTTGCATCAAAACATCTGTATTTATTAACCATTATTATCATAGTTCTATACCTACAGAGGAATTTTCTAAATGAAACTTCACAAGCATCTTATCTAAGATTCTAATCTGGAAAGTTAACCTGAGTCTTCATATTTTATTCTTGATAGTACAGGTCATGTTTGGATTGCTTTTTTAACAAAGTCTATTGTACATTATTTCATATGATAAAATTTTTCCTTCAAAGTCAATATTTTTGCTGGAAGTATGGAATCAACAAACACGTTTTTTCTAGGACACATCCATAAAGGGAAATATTGATGAAGACTTCTGACTTTTCTGTCATCTTTCTTATTTGCAAAATCAGAATACATGCACCAAAGAAATTAATTAAAAGATACTAAGTACCCTTCAACAAGGGGCAGAAAGACAGGCGCTGAAACAGTTCATTCAGAGAGAGCAACCAACTACCTCCCATGGGTGGTCTGCTCTGACTAAATGCTTGATTGGCAGAAAAAAGAAAATCCTTAGTGCTGTACCAGAAGTAAGATACACTCTGTCCTGGGATGCTAATGGCCAGATTGATGGCCTGCCGCTTGTCCTCACTTTGTTTCTTCCTGATTCTAAATCTCAGACAATGTGTCCAGAGTTGATTAAACCTGCACTTCAGTGCAGGACAGTTTCAATAAGGAGTGTTTTAGTTTCTATGTTCATATGATAAACCCCCAAATATGCAGAGGGTATTTTGAAAAGACTTGGAATGACGGCAGATGAACCACATCTTCTGCAATGAGTAACCAGATCCCTGAGGTCATGAAAGTAGCTGATGCTGCTGGTGGGGACAGGGGCAGGATGGGGGCATGATCTGTTACATTAGAGGCTAGCAGCGGGTGTCTTGAAGGAGCTAGCCAATTTGGAGGGGATTCCAAAGAGAATTTCAAAGGTACTGACAGCTTTCCTTTCACAAGGCAAGTTCTCAAGAGGAATGCTGGCATTTAACAGAAAAAAGTAAATGAATAAAAAAGATGAACCAACCTGCACAGTAGTCTGACATTTCAAAGTGTGCAAAGGGCTTCAGGTAATTGTCAGCTTCTCAGAGGTATGATAGAAAACAAACATTGGAGTTATTAAATGTTTCAATATGTTGACTCTAAAGCCTCAGGAGTTAAAGAAGTAACTAATATTATATTATTTAGGAATTTAAATAATTTGTTTTAGTATTAAATGGTTTTCCCCTTGTATTAATAATATTAACCAAAATTAACATAAATGCCATTAATATTTTCTCATAGGTCAAATCTATCATTTATAATTACTATCCCTAGGATATTATGCCACTTAAAGCATATTTTCTCCATGTCCTCTTTTCCTGTGATCACAGTTTTATTTAAAACTCTCTTCATCTTACTTCTTGAACCTATTGCAAACAAAATTTTCTATCTTCAGAAGTGGAAATCTATTCTAGTTTTCACTTCAAGGTGTAAAACCTTTCTGACCTCCATTACCAGCCTCCAATTTCTGATTAGGCAGCTCAGCCCTCTCTGGATGTGGATTTCACTGAATCACACAAGAAGATGGCCCCTTTGTGTTTATTAATCACGAAATTACTCTGGTTCATGTCTGCTCAGCTTGTTTACATGCTTGGCCAATCAGATATCTGTCTTAGATTGTAATCTTTTATTGAAAATGGTGCCGATCTGACCTTGTACAGAACAAGCCAAGTGAGGTACCTAATTTTTCAGGCAATTAGAGTTACTGGCATATTGTTCTCAACAAGACTCCTACAGCCTTTCATACACTAAGAATTTAGGAGCTTGAATGGTCTCATAAAGATACTTCACTGTTTGAATAAAGTTTTGTCTTTGATGTGTAACTAATGTATCTGAAAGGCACCTCTATAAAGGGTTTCTAACCAATTCAGAGTGCCTGATTTTTCTTAACAGAGCAAAAATGGTGTGTTCAGGAGTTTCAAAGAATTGTTAAATGTGATTTGTAGGGATAATGGTTCTCAGGTCCCTGGACTTATTTAAGTACTAAAAACAAAACAAAAGACTACTGATTCACATGGAAAAGAATAAAATAAGTGACCTCAATCCTGAAAATAGCATGTCTTTTTGAATGATTATTGTACATATAACAAAAGAGGTCCTAAATGCACCCATTACTTGGCTTGCAAGCAAAAGACCTTTCCTACCTACAATAGCTGCTCATCTTATTTTCCCCTCTTCCTTTCATTTTGACACTTCTCCCACCTCTTTCACATTTATTTTCCTTTAATCCTTTGACATTCCTCAGATGTCTTTCCTGTGTATTAATCTGCAAGCGTAAGTGTTTTGCCACATTCCTCCCCATGCCTCAACTGAGAACAGAATAAAACCAATAATAGAAGAAAGGGAACTGTAGTACACACATACACACACACACACACACACACACGAATACCAAACAAAATGATATGCTACCTGTTACACGTAGCGATTAAAAATTAAGCATTTGGTGTTTTTCATTGTACTTTATTCACACATGCTCACACACACACACATACATTGTTCACTGCTGTTTATTCATATGTTATTAATCAACACAGCATGTCAGTTTTTAAACAGTATCAGAGACTCTGCTACAAATATTGATTGTTTATATATGAGAAAAAATTATAAGAATTCATGTTTCTTTTTTTTTGTTGTTTTACTAATTTTATCAATTTTAAATAGAAGCTTTTAAAACCTGAAACATATTTGAATCACTTAATTTTTTTTTGGCAGAAAATCATTTATTGAATGCTACTCAAGGTTGAATCACTTAATTTTAAGAAGCATTTATCATAGCTAAAAGAAATTCATTCAGAGTAATTGCTTGGGATATTTTCTAAAAGAAAAAAAACAGTGAATCATTTTATTTTTCAGAATTGCTTACCATCTTGATAATGGTATTTTAAATGTGACAATTTCTTCTGAAATTATTGTGATTGCAAAGAATTTTTTTAAAGACATGTATGACAGAAGAAATGATGAGACTAAATAATTAATAAAAAGTGCCTGTTCTTATATGCATTTATTACAATATTTAGCTACACGCACAATTTTATATGCAACAGTTCTAAAAGCTACCTGATCCTCACAACTGTATTGCAATTTTCTTCTTGTTTCAGTGGAGATTACTTCTTTACACTATCCACAATGGTTCTGAACCCAGGAATCTCTCTAGATATTATTCAATTATAGCCAAATTTTAAATGGCCCTGAAACTTTGGTCATTACTGCTGTTTTTTACCTTCTCCCCTCAATATTCTGACTTTCTAGATTCATGAAAGCCTTTTATTGTGTGTCCTCTTGCTGCT
>JAJEJO010004204.1:0-14844 GCA_020662805.1 Glaucomys volans
ATGTCCATGGCTTGGAAGGAAATCCTAACCCTAGAAACAAGGGTGGAGCATGTTTTTGAGAAATATTGTATCACCCAAACTCTTGAAGACACAGAGGAAGGCTCCATGCGCAAAAACACAAACATCAATGACTCAGAGTCAAAAATAGGATGCAGAAGAGTCAAACTCAACATGAGGAAGCTTAAGCAATTTAATTTGCTTATATTTTTTAGGCATGCCCATGAGTGATTATGATGAAGATCGGTATCTACATAAATATTATAAAACCCTTTTGATAAGTATAAAGTGAAAATCTTAAGCATTAAGAAAGTGTTGCTTCACAGTCTATTGGTAGCAGTTTGTCTTTCTTTGTTGAACATAAAATAATGGTATGTGCTTATTTAGTGGCAGTTTAGATTCTATGAAATATGATAGTATGCAGTTTTCTGGATGTTTTGAACAAGGAGACCCTTTTTATTCAAATCGTTACATGAGATGCCTATATTCTTAGGCATGTTTTTAGAACACTAAATTAAATTATGGATACTGAAATATGGGAGCTAGACAGGGCTTCAAAGGCCCCAAGCCCCTCATTTTACCAGTAGTCTTCTAATGATGCTTCAAATATCATCATAGATATTGTGAAAAATAAAGGAACAAATTGTAAAATGTATGTGCCCAATCAGAGAGCTTCAAATTATATGAAACAAAAGAGACAAAGTTAAAATAGAAATAAACAAATTCACAAATATAGCTGGAGATTTCAATAATCGCTGTAATTGACAGAGCAAGTTAAAAGAAAATCAGTAATACACCCAGATGCTCAGAAATGCATGTACACAAGTCTTTGGAGAAGACCAGTTTGAATCTGGGATCTTCCACTACAAAATAATGACACAAACTAGAGATGCTGCTCAGGATAAGGTATGGTCAAGTGAAATAGGCAATATATGCATCTCAACTTAGAATCAGTAAACAATTCATGAGCCATTAGCCATCTGCTCTCCACTTCTGCCCAAAGCATTTTGCAAAACCCAAAGCATTTGCAAAACTAAGAGGAACTATCAGGGGGAGTTGGCTTTGAATGACTGACATGTGTGTGGACCCTTCTTGGAGATAATAACTCCATTTGGACATAATGTGTATAAAAACTTCATATTCCCCTTCCTGCATCCTTTCTATCTGGAGAAGGCTAAATGTGAGCTGAATGAGTCCTCAGGTGGTAGATCACACAACCAGGGTGCCCATGAATCACACCTTCTTGTACTGACACCCATGTATAGTTCCCTCCCACAGTGACTTCCTTCTTGGTCATGTGGCTCCCTTGGTCATAGAACTTCAGTGAACATGCCACAACAGAGGCTTGAATGGCATTGGACTAGTGGGTATTATCCTCCTTCTTGATGTTTTTGGAATCCAGCCACCGTTATGGTCTGGATATGAGATGTCCCCCCAAAATTCCTACGCTAATGCAGAAATGTTCAGAGATAAAATAAATGGATTGTGAGAAGTGTAACCTAATCAATCCATTCTTGTTTGAGAGGACTGGCTGGCTGCTAACTATAGGTAAGTGGGGTATGGCTGGAGGAAGTGGGTCAGTGAGGGCATGTCCTGGAAGAAGAATACATCTGCTCTGCAGCTCTTTCCCCTCTCCTTTCTCTCTCTTCCACCATGCCCTTTTACCATGATGTTCTGCCTTATCTCAGGCCCAGGGCAATAGACTCAACCAACCATGGACTGAACTTCTGGAACCAGGAGACAAAATAAACTTTCCCTCCTCTAACTTGTTCTTGTCAGGTATTTTGTTCACAGAGATGAAAGTTGACTAATACAGTCATCCTTTTAAAGGGCCTAGGTTAGCCTTCTGGAGACATGTGGCCCAGATGACAGCAGGGGCCAACCACCAGACATGTGAATTAGGCCCTCTTAGACAGCTAGTCAAGCCACCAGAAGTAACGTCAGATGAGATCAGCAGAAGCTGACCTGCAAAATTGTGAGGAAGAAAATGACTAAGCTTTCAGTCATAAAGAAGAATGAAAATATCACATTTGCTGCTAAATGGATAAAACTGGAAAACACCATGCTAAGTAAAATAAGCCAGACTCAGAAAGTCAAGGCTTGAATGTTTTCTCTCATATGCAGAAACTAGAGCACAGTACAGGGAAAGAAAGAGAGCAAATCCCATAAAAATAGGAGGGAGACCAGTGGAGTAGAGGAAAGGGAATGAGAAGAAGGGAGAAAGGATGGGAAAAGGGAGGAACAGCAGAAAGAAATGGATGAGATTACCCTTTGTGCATACATGAATGTACCCAGAGTGAATTCCCTTTATGTGTATCTATAATGCACCAATTAAATAAATTCATAGAAGGAAGACCAGTAGAGTACAAGAAGAGGAAAAGGAACAGGGGGAGAGGGATGGAAAGAGGAAGCACTGGGGACTGAAATGAAGCAAATTAAATTCCATGCATGTATTATTATGTCAAAAAATTACATCTAGCTATAATGCGCTAATGAAAACATTTTCTAAAAAGAAACATTCTAAATTTGGGGGAAATTTACTAGCAACAAATAATAGCTTATAATACCCTCAGCGATCAGCCACCTCTGTATCCCCCAAAAAGGCAAGAGTAGCCAATCCTCTGTTTACTCAACAGAGAAACAGAAAACATTTCATTAAATAATTCCTAAAAATTCAGACTTAACCTTTTCTGATGTAGTCCCTCTCTCAACCCCACGAATCCATGTTAATAAAACACATGTGCTTGAAATTCCCCTGATGCCCTTCGAAGCAGAACTTTTGGGTTAGGAAAAGAAAAAGAAACTTAATTTGAAGCTTTAATAACCTCCCAATTAGATTGTTTCTGTTAGTATTAATATTTAATCATGGCATTACTGTGCCTATTTTAGAATTGAACTGAAATTAAGTAAAAATGTTTGATCATAAATAATTTCATTATTAAAGATAATTTTTGTTATGTATGTTCTTGAGCCTATCTTTTATTAAGTTTACTTTTCATGTTGACATTTTTAAGAGCATAATTGTATGTTTTTGTTCTTGGTAATATTGTAACCATATATTAATTATGGCATCATGCCAACTACACTGGTAATGAAATTCTTTCATTTTTCTATGTTAAGAACTGGCAATAGGCTCTCCCTCCTTCATATCGAAAAAACAGATGATCAACTTCGAGCTGCAAATTCATTCTTGGAATTATTTTCCTTCCTTCCTAATTCAACTCTAAATACCATAGTCTTGACTTATGGAAAAATCAGGGTAGGTGAAAGAGACAATTATCCTTATTCTTTCTCCCGGAGTTTCTTGAAGGTCACAATCACCAAAGGAAGGGTGGTAGGTGGAATAATGGCGCCCAAGAGACATCTACATCCTAATCCTAGGAATTTATAAATATGTTATCTTACTTGACAAAAGGGACTTTGCCAATGAGATTAAGAACCTAGAGATGTGAGATTATTATGAATTATCCGGGTTGGTACAATATAATCAAAGAGTCCTTAAAAATGGAAAAGGTTGCCACACACAGTGGTGTATATCTATAATCCCAGTAACTCAGGAGGCTGTAGCAGGAGGACCACAAGTTTGAGGCCAGCCTCAGCAACTTAATGAGACCCTGTGTCAAAATAAAAATAAAAAGGGGCTGGAGATGAAGCTCAGTATTAAAATGCCCCTGGGATCAATCCCTAGTTCCAAAAATAAAAAGGAAGAGAGAATTGGAGAAGATGATGTGACAATCAAAGCTGAGTTGGAGGGATACAAGGTAAGAAGGACTCAACACATCAAAGAAGAGGGGCAACTACAGAAGCTGGAAAAGGAAGGGAAACAGATCGTCCCCTAGCACCTCCAGAAATGAACACATCCCTATAACACCTGGATTTTAACCCACTGAGACCAAGGTCAGACGTCTGACTTACAGAACTGCAAGATAATAGATCTGTGTTATTTTAAGAAACTGAGCTTTTGGAATTCGTTACAGCAGCTGTAGGACACTGATACAGGTGGCATTCGCCGGCACACCTACCTCTGCTTGAATCCTGGCAATCCCACTGACGGACTGTGTAACAGAGCGAGCTGTTTAACATCCCTAAGCTTCCATTTTCTCATCTGTAAAATGAGGATAATAATGGTTGTCTCGTAAGGTTATTGGAATAATTAAATGAGATCATTTGCATAATTCTCTTAGCCCAGTGCCTAGCACATTTTAAATACTTGTTAAAGGTCAATTCTTGCTGTCATTATTAAACCCTGTTGAGGCAGACTGCGTTATTGTTCCACACCGACTTGTGTCTCTCCCTGTTAGAAGACACCGCCACCCGCCTTTGGCAAGTGACTTACAGAGCCTTCCAGGAGACAATGTGCACTTCTTGTTCCATTGGCAAGTGTGGCCAGGGGACTTCTTTGTCAAACAACAGAGCAGACATGAGCCAACCTATATCCAAGAAGCATCTAGAGCAAGTGAATAGTTTGTCTCTGCCTCTTCTTTTCTCTTTGTGATGAGAAAGACATTTCTCCCAAATAAGGATGGCTCTTTCCACTCGAATCCTAGTAGAGAAAGCACAGTTCAGAGCTTCAGTAAGCACAGGGAGATGTGAATGTTTATTCGGGGGTTATTTATTTTCATAGTAAAGTTGACAAACACACCTCTCATAACATTGTTTAGAAAGTCTGAAAACTCAACACACACACGCACACACACAGACACACACTGTTATGGTTTGAATGTGAGGTGTCCCCCAAAAGCTCACATGTGAGACAATGCAGGAAGGTTCGGAGGAGAAATGATTGGGTTGGAAGAGTCTTAACCCAATCAGTGGATTCATCCCTGATGGGATTAATTGAAGTGGTAGGGTATGGCTGGAGGAGGTGGGAATTGGGGCATAGTTTTGGGGTATATATCGCGTATCTGGAGAGTGGAGTCTCTCTCTCTCTGCTTCTTGATGATGCGAGCTGCTTCCCTCTGCAACGCTCTTCCACCATGATGTTCTGCCTCACCTAATGGAGCCGCCTTCTATGGACTGAGACCTCTGAAACCGTGAGCCCTCAAATAAACCTTTCCTCCTCTATAATTGTGCTGGTCAGATCATTTAGTCATAGCAGCAAAAAAGCTAACACACACACACACACACACACACACACACACACCTACACACCACTATTTACAAGACATATATTTCCATCACAGTTACCCTGACACATTGGACCCCCACCCCAGCTCCCAAACCATAGTCAAGTCAACCATAGTCAAGTCAACCATAGATGTGCCCTTGGCCTTGGGCTGGTGGATTGCCTTTCCAAGAAATTTGGAATTGTGACATGGAGGCAGCTAGAGATGAGCTCTGCCAAGCCTAGAACTAAGGAATTGGGAAAGAGGAGGAAATCTTAGGAATCAAGGGCTAACCAACATTGATTCTGCAGCTGATGCAAGCAGAGAAGGCAAATCTGTAGGCAAAATAGATAGACATTGTCTGAGTTCCTGATGGTTTTCCAGTTCCTGGACTTGATCTATCCAGAGGCTCCTTAGCTCCATAAAATATACCAGTCTCCTTTCCATAAATCCCCCTTCTTTTGTGTGTTTGTGTGTGTGTGTGTGTGTGTGTGTGTGTGTGTGCGCGCGCGCGCACGCACGCACTGGGAAATGAACCCAAGGTGCTGTACCACCAAAGCTACGTCCCTAGCCCTTTTTATCTTTTATTTTGAGACAGGACCTTGCTGAGTTTGGCAATGGTACAGGAGCAGATGACACAGAGACAAACCTACACATCTACAATCATCTCATCCCTGATGAAGGAACCAAAAACATACATTGGAGGAAAGCCAGCCTCTTAAGCAAACGGTGCTTAGAAAGCTGGTTACCCATATGTAGAAGAATGAAACTAGACCCTTATCTCTCACTCTGCACAAAAATCAACTCAAAATCGATCAAAGACCTAGGACTTGGACCAGAAATTATGTCACTTCTAGAAGAAAACATAAGGTCAACACTCCAGCATATAGACACAGGCAACAACTTTCTAGGTGGGATCCCTAAAACTCAGAAAATAATGTCATGAGTAAATAAATGGAATGACATCAAATTTAAAAGCTTCTGCATTGCAAAGGAAACAATTAAGAACATGAAAAGAGAACCTACAGAATGGGAGAAAACCTTAGCTAGCTACTCTTCTGAGAGGATTCATATCTAGAATATATAAAGAACTCAAAAAATTTTACACCAAAAAAAACAAATAACCCAATAAATAAATGGACACATGAATCAAACAGACACTTCTCGAAAGAAGAAATGCAAATGGTCAATAAATGTATGAAAAATGTTCAGAATCATTAGCAATTAGGGAAATGCAAATCAAAAGTACACTGAGATCTCATCCTGCACAAGTCAGATGGCAGTGTTCAAGAAAACAAATAATTATAATTGCTGGAGAGGATGTGGAGAAAAAGGAACACATTCACACTGTTGGTGGGATTGTAAATCAACAACCACTATAGATATCAACATGGAGGTTCCACAAAAGACTAGGCACAGAAACTCCATTTGACCCAGCTAAGCCAGGCCCCAGTATTTATGCTAAAGAACTAAAGCCATCACAAAACTCAAATTAAAACAGATCAAAGCCTTAGGAATTAGGCCAGAAATCTTGCTACTGCTAGAAGAAAACACAGGGTCAACACTCCATGGTATAGGTGCTGACACTGACTTCCTTAACAAGACTCCCACAGCACAAAAATCAAACCAAGAATTAATACTGGGATGCCATCAAACTAACAAGCTTCTGTACAGCCAAGGGAATGATTAAGAGCAGGAAGAGAGAGGGCTTACAGAATGGGAGAAAATCTTGGCCAGCTACTCCTCCAATAAGGGATTAATATCCAGATTATATAAAGAACTCAAAAAAACTTAACACCAAAAAAAACAAATAACCAAATCAATAAATGGGTAAAAGAACTAAACAGAAACGTCTCAAAATAAGAAACACGAATGGCCAACAAGTATATGAAAAAATCTTCAACATCTCTAGCAAATCAAAATGCAAGTCAAAACTATACTAAGATTCCATCTTACTCTAGTCAGAATGGCCATGATCAAGAATACAAACAATAATAACTGCTGCTGAAGTTGTGGGGAAAAGGTACACTTGCACATAATTGGTGGGACTGGAGACTCGTACAACCACTCTCAAAAGCAATATGGAGATTCCTCAAAAAGCTAGCAAAGGAATCACCATATGAGCCAGCTGTCCCAAAAGATCTAAAATCAGCATACTACAGCAATGCAGCCACCTCGATGTTTATAGCAGCACAATTCACAATAGCTAACTTATTAAATCAACCCAGATGCCTGTCAATAGATGAATGGATTAAGAAATCGTAGTATATATATTACAATGGATTTCTACTCAGCCATAACAAAATAATGGCATTTGCCAATAAATGAATGGAAATGGAGAATAACATGCTAAGTAAAATAAGCCAAACTCAGAAACTCAAAGGTCAAATTTTTCTCTCATATGTAGAATCTGGTGAAATAAAGCACAGGGGGTGGGAAGGATAAGATATGATAAAAATAAAGGGAAGATCAGTAATGAAGAAGAAGGAGATCGATCAAGAGGTACAGTGGAGGGATGGAGAAGGGAAGCACTGCAGAATTAATTCTTAGGAAATCTTGTTATGTGCATATGTAAATACACCACAGGAAACGTCACCTGTAGGCATAAGTAGAAAGACCCAATCAAATATAAATAAATGAAAAACAAAAAGAAGTCCAGTAGAGCAGAGGAAGGAGAATGGGGGAGGGGAAGGGCACAGGAGGGAAAAGGGGGGTCATGAACTGAAAACGAGTTCCACGTTTATATGGGTTTGTCAGGATGAACCCAACTACTATGTATAACTATAAAACTCTAATAAAAACGTCTTAAAGTCATTGACTACAGAGATTCATGCTTATCATATTTATAACAGTACAGTTCACAATGGCCAAACTATGGAACCTACCTAAGTGTCCATCAATGGATGAATGGATAAAGAAAATGTGGTGTATATACACAATGGAGTTTTATTCAGCCATGAAGAAAAATGAAATATGTTATTTGCCGCAAAATGGACGGATCTAGAGAACATTATGTTAAGCGAAATAAGCCAAACTCAGAAAATCAAGGATTATGATTTTTGCTCATATGTAGAAGCTGGAGAGGAAAAAGAAAAAGAAAGGGGTTGGGGGAGGTGGATCTCATGAAAATCAAAGGGGAATCAGAAGAGGAAAGGGACCAAGGGGTGGGAGGGGGAAGTGCTGGGGAGTGATATGGCCATGTTAGATTGTGTGCCATGTATGCATATGTAACAACAAATCCCATCCATGTGTACAACTATAATGCCCCAATTAAAAATGTGAGAAAATAAATTGCTGAGGTTAGCCTCCAACTTGTGATCCCCCTGCCTCAACCTCCTGAGTCTCAAACTACAGGCATGCAACACCACATCAGATATAAAACCCTCTTTCTACTGAAGTAAGCTCAAGATGGTTCCTTGTAACCTTAAATGCATCTTGGCCAAGGTGAAGTTCTAGGCTGGGGTCTTGCAACCAGGAGGTGTAAAGGAAAAGTTTCATTGATGAGAATCCCCCAAACTCTGAGGAATACCACTGCCCTTGTCCCTCTCTGATGGGGACTGCATCCAAGCTATCATTGGTGCAGAGGATGTAACTCTTCACCGGCCACAAAGTGAGCTGTTCTGGAAAGATGAGTTAGAGAAGTCGAATGCCAGTATCATTTGTTTTCCATCAAACATGTATAATATCATTCTGCTTTGCTCTGGACACCATGACACCTGAAGGAGTACAAGGACAAAAGTATCACCCTGCCATTTATGAGCATATAGCTTAGTAGGGGATAAGAAGATGAAAAAGAAGTTCACAGGAAGGTTGGGGCTGAGAGCTCTAGCCCCATTTATCCCACTCACTGTGCAACTTTGGTAAGCCATTCAACCTCTCTGGTCTTCAGCCTTCCCATCTACAAAATGGGGGGTTAGGCTAAATGATCCTTATCATCTTTCCCATCATGCCCACTGCCACCACAGTTAAGACCTGATCTGCAAAAATTAACCATTGCCCTTGAACTGTCAATCATTTCCAAATACATTATGAGACTGATGTCATTTCAATCATGTGTGGAGAAGTCTGGACAATGCAATTTTTGGAGCCTTCACCTTGAGAGTTATGATCCCATAGGGCTAGGCAGCACCTTGGCTTGTGTTGATTCTGATGCATGGTCAGGTTTGGGAACCACTATTCTGAGCTAGGGTAGACTATCAGGTGAAGTATATCTCAACCCTCTTCTACATAGATAAACAATTGGGAACATGATGAAGTGGTAAACTGCACATTAATTGTTCATTCTTATGTAGCAATGCTTTACATAGCATTACCTTGAGTCTGGACCTGCACTAAGTGCTTAACATGTATTAATTCATTTAATCTTCATAACACCCTATGAATTAGGTCTTTTATATCCCCAGAATGGTTTTAATCATTTTATTCATCTCTTCCCTCCTTGATCCAACAGTGGACTTTGATCATGCCTTCCCTGTAGAAAATTGATTTGAATAAATAAATAATTTAAGTTAAATAAAATATGGAAGAAGAAGAAATCCTAATTTAAAAGCCAGATACCTTATGATCTCACCTCCCACTGACACCACACTTCCTTTGTGACTTTGTGACTTTGTTGGTCTCTACCATGCCTCTGATAAACTCTGAGAAAAGTCACAAAGACAGGATCACGCTTCCCAGCGGGGAGGGGAAGTGAGCTAGTGTGACTAAGATTTAGTGGTGGGTTCATTCTGCCATGACTGAGTTGTCATAGGAATTTGCATATCAGACAGGTAGAAGAATGATCCAGCTGAATGATCTTGATATTTTATCAACAGATTTGATACCAGACATTTGTATCTTGCATAAATTAGTCATACATGGATATGGGAGAAGGGAAGGAGAGAGGGCATAAGCCTCTGAGTATTTTATTGGGTCGGGAAAGAGTTCCATCTCAAGTAGATGATAACAAGCAATAACGGTTCAAGCAACAAAGCACTACATGATTTCACATATCCAAGTTTAGAGTGAGGTATCCTTGGGATTCAGTGCTGCATCAGGAAATCCACACTCTTCATTATCTGTCCAATCCTTTCACTCCACCATCCTCCTTACATAGATCTTCAAACTCCAGCTTAATATCCCATGACCACAAAATAGTTGCCATGACCCCCAATTTTACTTCCTAATACCATAGCAACCAATGCAGGGAAAGAATAGGCCTTTTCTTTAAACCTCTTTCTATATAACCAGGCAGGAAAAATCCTTCCTGCCAGGGAAACAGCATTCCCCTTATGCCACTTTGGCCAGAACTGTATTACATGGTCACTGTTAGGGACTGAACTATGTCTTCCCAAAATTCACATGTCAAACTCAAAACCTCCAGTACCTCAGAGTGAGACCTCATGTGGAAAGAGGATCTTTAAAGAGGATGTAAAACAAGGTCATTGAGATGGGCCCTAATCCAGCTGAATGTGGTGACACATGCCTATAATCCCAGAGAACCAGGAGGCTGAGGCAGGAGGATGGCAAGTTCAAAGCCAGCCTCAGCAAAAGCAAGGCATTCAGCAACTCGGTGAGACCTGTCCTTAAAAAGACATGAAATAGGGCTGGAGATGTGATTCAGTGGTCACGTGCCCCTGAGTCCAACCCCCAGTATCCCCCCCAAAAAGATGGGCCCTAATCCAATATGACTGGTGTACTTTTATAGAGGAAAACTGGAAAGAGACAAGTAGAGGGGGATGATAATGTGAAGACCCAGGGAGGTGACAGGTACCCATAAATCAAGGACAAGGGCCCTCAGAAGAAATCAGCCATGCTGACCCCTTGATCTTGGACTTCCTGCTTCCAGACATGAGATAATAGATCCCCTTTGCTTAAGCCACCCACATTACGGTTCTTAGTTGAAGCAAACCGAGAAAACTAATACAGTCACCCTACCAAGCGATGCCGTGCAAGTATATAGTGCCAGAAAATTGCCATGAAAGGATAGAGCTCATCTCTCCTGTGCAGAGTAGACCTATAAGCATAGGATATGGAAAGGAGGGTGTCTACAGATTAGGATGGTGCCCCATCCTCGTTTCCAGTCACAGAAGTAGAAACTGGCCAACTTAGAAAAGGAAAGTATTAACAATAGGTGTTGGCAAGGATGTGGGGGAAAAGGCACACTCATATGTTGCTGGTGGGACTGCAAGTTGGTGCAGCCACTCTGGAAAGCAGTATGGAGATTCCTCAGAAAACTTGGAATGGAACCACCATTTGACCCAGTTTTCCCACTCCTCCATCTATACCCAAAGGACTTAAAATCAGCATACTACAGTGAAGCAGTCACATCAATGTTTATAGGAGCTCACTTCACAATAGCTAGATTGTGGAACCAACCTAGATGCCCTTCAATAGATGAATGGATAAAGAAACTGTGATATATATATATATATATATGATGGAATACTACTCACCCATAAAGAAGAATAAAATTATGGCATTTGCAGGTAAATGGATGGGACTGGCGAATATTGTGCTAAGTGAAATAAGCCAATCCAAAAAAACAAAGGCCAAATGCTTTCTCTGATAGGTGGATGCTAATACATAATGGGGGGTAGGGAGGGCATAAATGAAGAATGGAGGAATGTTGGATTGTGTAGAGGGAAATGAGGGGAGGGGAGGGGGCTAGTGGAAGTAAAGATGGTGGAATGTAACCACCATCATTACCCTAGGTACATGTACGATTACACTAATGGTGTGACTCTACATCATGTACAACCAAAGAAATGAGAATTGTACTCCATTTGTGTACAATGAATCTAAAAGCATTCTGCTGTCATGTTTAACTAGATGGAACAAATAATTGTGAAAAAGGGGATGCATTAAAGTCACACAAGAGAGAGGTAGGAACCAACACAAAGGCTAGACAGGTGCCCTCAGGAGGGTCCAGACGCAGGCAGGGCTAGGGTTGTGGGCAGGACTAGGGCTCTGGGCAATCTTCTCAAACCTCCACCACTGTGAGGAATGAGCTCTTCACTCATTTTCTGCCCTTAAAATGCTTAAGAAATCCAAGCCCTGGGACACAAAGGACCCACCTTTTGACCAGGGAAAAGGAGGAAATGGTCACCTGACTGAAGTCCAACTGAGACTGCACTCAGCTGGAGACAGATAATTCTCTAAAAAGAAATTAAGGAATTATGTCTGAAAGAATTCAGCATAAAAGCTAAGAAGCCAGACAAATTCAACTCCAGCTACACCTGAGTGAGAAGGGAGGTGGGAACAGAAATCAGAGACAAGCAGCGCTCCCGACTGCCACTGCAGATCTTCCCATCTCCAGGACGAGCCCACAGAGCCACACTCTAGGCTATTTTTAATCTACCCACACTTTTTGCTCTCAAACTCCCAACTCCAGAGAACGGTCACGAATCTCCCAGAATGCTTCAGGAACCACTTTCTGATTTCTTCTGGGTCCTCCCCCTCTCTCCAGATCTTAAGCCCTCGAAGGACCAAACTCCAAAGAAAACGCAAATGCAATGGTTTGAATTCACCAGGATCACCCACTTTCTCCAGATTCAGTAGCTTTTTTCATGCTAATAACAAAGACACACACACACACACACACACATGCGAGTTTGTGTCAGTGAGTTACCAAAACATTTAGTCAATTAGATCAGGTTAGCAAACAGCCTGTCACTCTGGTGAGGGAGGGGAGAATCTGCCAAATTAGTTGTTTGACTGAATTGACGGGCTGTCTTGGTCAAAATAAGTCTTTTTTCTTAAATGTTGACAGATCATAGTATATCAAAAAGAAAATCTACAAAAGTCACTTTTCATCTTTGTAAACAGTAAAATCAAGATGGCATATTGGAAATCTCTAAATAACACTTCATCTACATCAAAGGGTATAATTCTTTAGGTCAGAATAAATTAGGGAAGAAAACCTCTTTTTTCCAGTAGAAAAGAATGGAGAGACGGAATTACCCCAGATGGAGTGTCGCAGTGATTTCCCACCACCTCCACATTCCACACACTGGGCAGCGTGAGCCGCCTGTACCGAGGGAAACCCACGCTCAGTTTGTTCATTTAGTATCTTATTTAATCTGATTAACAACTCTATAGGGAAAGGATTGCTAGCCTCTTTGTGAAAAGAGGAAATTGTGGCCAGTGTGGTCCACCTAGCAAAACCTTACCCACATACTCAAGTTCAGAGAGGAAACTTTAACTTCTATTTCACTCCAAAGCTGCTGGTTTTAACCACCGTGCTAAGGACTCCGTACTAAGCATCTTTCAGTATTCATCCCTAGCCATGTGATTGACATCTTTCTCCTTGGGTGGACTCAAAAATTCTCGACCACACCCTGAAGGTACAGATGGATATGACAGGCAGGCATTCACCCTGGTGTTGCATGGAAGGCGGACAGATGAGAAAGAAGTAAACAAAAAGGTGAGTTTGGGTTTGACTGATCTCGTTCATCCTATAATGTCTGATAACAAGTGAAGAACTTAGGTAACACATTCCTGGCAGAGAGCAAGTGTGAAAGCCCTCTAGCAAGAAGGACCAGATGATGCAGCGAGCTGTGTAGACCAGGGCAGTGGCTGAGTAAGTTGGTTAGAAAGAAGCAGACAGACCCAAGATGGATCCATGTGTAGGATGCAGAGGAAAGCTAGCAAGGAATGCACAGGAAACTGGGAGACATGGAAGGGACATCTGGTCAACTCCTTTCCTGCTTACCCACTACCATTCGGATGACTGATGAACACTCATGATCCATGTGGTTTACATTCTGCATTTCCTTGGGGCACTGCTTCCCGGATGACAGATGAAAAGAAGAAGAAACAGCAAAAAGCTGTCTTCTAGAACCATGGCCCAGTTTGTCCAGAACCTCCCAGAGAAGGCCTGGTGCTGAAGAACATTGTTGTGACCTACTGGAAGCCTCTATTGGCCACGATTTAGCAATGAGCCAAGGTTGACCTGGTTCCTCCAAGCTCTACGGCTGTGATCCCTACAGCTATTCAAAGCCTGAAAATAATTCATCAGTTGTACTCAAACTGGTAGCTTCAAACAGCTCACAGCAAAGAAAGCTGTGCTGAACACTTTGGTGGCCACTGAAGTGTGGTTGTAGTTTTGTATCAAAGAGATCATACACAGGTATCCATTGTTGGCTATAATGTGTGAAGACCAGTCTTTTTTATTATTTGTTATTTTTACAGACTGCATTTTGATTCATTGTACACAAATGGGGTGTATCTTTTCGTTTCTATGGTTGTGCACAATGTAGATTCATACCATATGTGTGATCATACACATAGGGTAATGATGTCCGTCTCATTCCACCATCTTTCATACCCCCACCTCTCATTTCCCTCTGTGTAATCTAAAGTTCCTCCATTCTTCTCTCACCCCCCATGCCCTCACCCCCATTATATATCATCATTCACTTATCAGGGAAAACGTTTGGCCTTTGGTTTTTTGGGCTTGGCTTATTTCACTTAGCATGATATTCTCCAATTCCATCCATTTATCTGCAAATTCCATAATATTATTCTTCTTTATAGCTGAATAATATTCCATTGTGTATGTATACCACAGATTCTTTATTCATTCATCAGTTGAAGGGCATCTAGGTTGGCTCCACAATCTAGTTATTGTGAATTGAGTTGCGGTAAACATTGATGTGGCTGCGTTACTGTAGTATGCTAATTTTAAGTTCTTTGGGTATAAACCAAGGAGTGGCGCGAGCTGCGTCAGGGGAGCTCCAGCCGGGAGACTCTGAGAACGCAG
>JAJEJO010004204.1:23640-113783 GCA_020662805.1 Glaucomys volans
CAACCTAGATGCCCTTCAGTAGATGAATGGATAAAGAAACTGTGGTATATATACACAATGGAATATTACTCAGCCATAAAGAAGAATAAAATTATGGCATTTGTAGGTAAATGGATGATGTTGGAAACTGTTATGCTAAGTGAGATCAGCCAATCCCAAAAATCCAAAAGCCGAATGGTCTCTCTGATAAATGAATGATGATGCATAATGTGGGGGGGAAAGATGGCAAGAATGGAGGAAAGATAGCTAACATAGAGGGAAGGGAGGGGTGGGGGGTGGGTGGGGGGTAAAATTAATAACAAAATGTGTGACAGATACCATTGCCCTGTGTACATGCATGAATGCACAGATGGTGTGACTCTACTTTGTGTACAACCAGTGAAACAATAGCTGTACTCCATTTGTGTTCAATGAATCAATAAGTAAATAAAAAAAAATTAAAAATAAATAAATAAATAAACCAAGGAGTGGGATAACTGGATCAAAATGTGGGTCCATTCCAAGTTTTTGGAGAATTCTCCACACTGCTTTCCAGAGTGGCTGCAACAATTTACAAATGGGCAGACACTTTTACAGAAGAAGATATACAGGCAATTAATAAATATATGAAAAAGTGTTCAACATCTCCAGTAATTAGAGAAATGCAAATTAAAACAGCTCTAAGATTTCATCTTCCTCCAATTAGAATGGCTATTACGAAGAACACAAGCAATAATAGATGTTGGCATGGCTGTGGGGAAAAAGGCACACTTGTACATTGCTGGTGGAGTTGCAAATTGGTACAGTCGCTCTGGAAAGACGAGTCTTTAACATCTGATTATATTTATTTATTGTTTGAGTGTTCTTGGACCATGTGTGATCAGGCTGCTATATGAATACAGTGTGTCAAATATCAGTGTTTTGTCAGTCAAACACTGCACCGATATTTTTCTTGATATTAAATAAGGTTGTCTTTGACCTTGATACAATAATACATCTCTATGCATGTCTCTTTATCCCAAAACTGAAAAGATACATGTGAATATACTAACATGGCACACAAATAAATGATACCATTTTAATTTAATCATTTAAAATATCTGATATTTAAGCTTTATTTACAGGAAACTTGGGGGAAAGGACTTGAAAAAACTAAACTTGCTACACTAGGAAAATAGTAGTACCAAATGCCTGAGTGATGTAGTTAAAGCCATGTTGGTAGAAGTGGGCTTAATGGTGCAGCTTGGGAATCTGAGGCAGGAGGATTGCGTGAGCCCAGGAGTTCAAGGCCAACCTGGTCAACACAATGAGACCTTGTCCAAAAAAAAAAAAAAAAATCATGTCACTAGTTACAAAGGAAACATTGGATTTTTTTCTTTATTATAATCACAAAAAGACACTTTCTTCTATTTTTAATTGTTCTTTTTAGTTACACATGACAGTAGAATGTATCTTGACATTTTATACATACCTGCAGTATAACTTCCCATTCTTGTGGTTATACATGATGTGGAGTTACACTAGTTGTATATTCGTATATGTACATAGGAAACTGAGGTCCAAATTCATTCTACTGATTTTCCTATTCCCATCCTCCCTCCCTTACTTTCATTCCCCTTTGAGAAAGACCCTTTTGACAACAACTGTCTATAAATGTTGGGGTACTTCTTGTCAACTTGAATATTAGCTTCCCTAGGAGAGAACAGAGTGGTATTCTAAGTACACCTAATTGAAACATATTTGACACTAGGACAGAATGAATGAGAGTCATGACCTATGACTAAAATTTAAATCTAATTTGATATGTATGATTAACCTGTCTGGTTTTATGACTTTCAGAACCTATTTTTGCAAAAATAAAAAACCTTATAGATAATTAAACAGGGTTATAACTTGGTGCTATCCATGGGTCTAGAGTGTATAAGATGTCTTGAAATAAAGAGAAGTGATTGGTTTAAAAAGAAAGGCTTTCTTCATCTTTCCACCCCACCCTAAGTTTGGGTATATTTCCACCATTGCCAAATGAAGCAGGGCTTCAAGGGGAGAACCCTTAGATGGGAGTCATGGCCCCAAACCTGCTACTTCTTAATACTGTGACAAATGGGTAAGAGCTTGACCTAGCCTCAGTTTCCACCACTGAAAAATGGGAGGGAGGGAGAGATCTTGAGTGCCCATGGCACCGTCAGGCCCTGAATGTACTACACCTCTTTCAAACATGAGAAGAACACCATCTGATGGATGAAAAAGCCGAGGTCGGGCTTGTTAAAAATCACTTTCTCAGGGTATGATGCTGAAACTCTAACCAAGGTTCTAGAAGACCCTGGAGCACTGCCTTGGGGACATTGAGAGCACTCTGCCAGAGAATGCGTGTGAATGTTCACCAAGCTGAAGTTCTGCTTGCAGGTGCAGTGAATAAGTACTTTTTAAAAAGCTCATCTCCAGTTGCTCCCTCATACACTTCCTGCCCAGGGAGCTGCTTGCCCTCTCCCCAATGCGTCATGCATTTTCAAAAATGCCTTTGCTCTTTCACTTCACCCCCAAATGGTTCCCCATCTTATCTATCAGGTAACTTTTATTTTGTTTTCAAAACACTTATTCAGAAGTGACCTCCCATCCAGTCTTTCTTACCTTTGTCCTACAAATAAGATTGCCACTTATTTTGCATTCTAAGAGTCTCTAAGATATACATATAGATAGATAGATATATGTATATATATGATCTATAGACAGATTATTAGTTATTGCCACAATATTGCACTAATGACACATTCCAAAACTCTGTGACTTCAAATCACAATTTTGTCTTGCTCATGAATCTGAAGATTGACTGACCTAGTCCTGGCTCAGCTCTGGACCACATGTTAGACCCAGTTCTGTTCCAATAAGTTCTACTTGGAGCTACTCCGCAGAAGTAAGCTTTCTTCTCTAGTGGAAAGAGCTCTGGAGTCCAATGGCAAAATACACGGAATCAGGGATAGATGAAGATGCAAGATCAATCACTCAGTCAGTCACATGTACCATTCAAATGCCCACATAACCACTTCCTCAGTAGCACTTCGATGAGTAAGTGCCCACTGTGTGCCAGGTACTCTTTGAGGCCTGAGGACACTACTGTAAGCAAAACCAGGAAAGGTACCTTCCTATGTGAACCTGACATTCCAGAGGGGAAGTGAGGTAATTTCAAAGCATTTGGTACTGTAAAGAAAATAAAATCTGATAGGGCATCTGATTGACAAGAGCAAGAGCAGCATCCAGGGAGCATAGCTGCCTTAGATGGGGTGGCAGGGCATGGCCTTCTGCAGAAATGACTTTTGCACTGTGATCCACATAATGAAACACAGTGGGTCCCACAGATCTCAGGGGATCTGGAAAACAGCACTGTGGGCAGGGAATGTCTACTGAACCTGAGGAACAGAAGAAGGCAGTGGAATTAAGATAGACAACCACTATCAACACTGCTGGGAAGGCTCGTTCAAACAGATGCCCAGATTTTTATGCAACAGATCTAAGGTGGATCCAAGAATGTGCATCTCTGACAAGTTCCTGAGTGATGCTGATGGTGCAGAAACCACACCTGAGAAACTGATGTACTCCCATGATCAAGAGCATGTGCCATACATAATACAAGACCTCTTTCTTAGGTCATGATACTTGTTATATTGGTCCATCAGTTTTCCAAGGTTCCTAGCACTTATGATGGAAGAGGCTTGGGAGGGGTTAATTTTCAGTTCCATTTGCGGTCCCCCAGGACATCCAAGTCCACCATGTTGCACACCTTAGGGTACCACAACCTATGCATTTAGTGGGATCAGCAACCCTGCCACACGGAAGCATGAAACTACAATATGAACACTGCCTTGTAGGGTTGGGCAATATGTCAGTCCCATAATATTCTTCCTCCTCTGAGCTGACATCCTAGAGAGGAGACAGACACTGGGCAAGAAAGATGCTTTTAAATGGTGACCAGTACTATAAAGAAAAGCAACTCTCAGTCTTGTAGATCTGGACCATGCATGTCCTGCTAGCAGTTCCAGACTCCATGGTTGGGGCATCCTGGTGCTCATTCCTGGAACCTACTTGGTCAAAAAAAGGCACACACAGAGAACCAACCACAACTTGTAGGTAATAACTGAAGCTTGTGTTATTGGCACCTGGATTGCACCAAGTCCAACCATCAGCTTAGATGCTAGTTCAACCGACAATCCTATGAGACTGCATCATGGGAAAACCGAGGCACAGAGTGGTTCAGTAACTTAGCAGAGGACACACAACTAGAAAGGCACAAAACTGGAGCTGGGGATATAGCTCAGTTGGTAAAGTGCTTGCCTCTGAAGCACAAAGCCCTGGGTTTGATCCCTAGCACCGCAAAAAAAAAAAAAAGAAAGGTACAAAACTGGAATTCCAGGCCAGGTCAATTTCAGAGCTGGTTCTTGGATGCACTTGACTACACAGCTTTTAGTTTAACTTGCTGGCAGAGTCTTCTGAGAGGGTTATGTCACCTTTGTCCCTGGCCAGGATCTGGTATCACCATAGAGAAAAAATCCAACCTTGCCAAGTCCTGTGTTCTTTGCCAATAAGTAGCTAGAACTGTCAGAGTGTCTCTCTAGCATTCAGAAAACCCCATGCCTGAATCTGTGCGCCAGACCTTTTACACAGAGAAAATATGGACATTTTCTTTTAATAATGCTACAGAGAAATAATGAAATGGTAGCATTACAAAAACATAATTAGGTCTTCAGGAAAAAAAAAAATCTCCACTGGAGTCCTATAAAAAGACCACAGGTGTTCGTCATTATTTTTTATTTAGCAGACAGTTTTAGCCATTGTTTGTTTTTTCCCCATTTATTAAGTTCTGGTATTTTAAGATGATTTGTGTATAATAATAACAATAATTTCCTGTTTGCCTGTCAGTTGTGAGCTGCTTTAATTACAGATATTCATTTTCACAAGTTAACTTGGTAAACATGCTCATTTGTTATGTTCCCTGTTCATTAAATCAGTTAGCACAGCTAGTAACTATGTTAAGTATTTTGCTGTCGGGTTTCAGCAATGCATCTCCATCAGTTTCCAACACTATGTCTCAGAGACAGATGCAAACTTCCTGAGAGTCCCTTCTTATTGGATAGGAAATGCTGAGTCTTCCATTCCGCAAATCCAGGGGCATTGGGCCCAATGGCAGCATCCACTCACTCTGTACATCACAGTCAAAATCATTGCCTCAGACTAAAGTGCAATACTTGGTGACCAGAGGCAAGATGTGGGATAAAGGAAAAAGAATACTCTGACAGGGGAAGATTTCAATAGGCCTGCTAAAAGCATACCCCATCCTTGGAGAGCCCCCTACCACCCAGCCTGCAAAAGGGGAAGGCTTTGATGACTATGGTTGGACCAGATCCCAACCTCTGGAAATAGCTAATTATTCTAGAAGTGGCCATCAGATGTCATCAGATGGCTCACTCAAGCATCTGAGGAAGAGCTGTCAAGTTGGAGAGAGAAAATTCGGAATGAAGGCTGATTCTCTGAGCCACTATAGTCCCAGACCAAACACGAGCCACTGTTATGAGAAATGATGACATTAATGATGAAGACATTGCTAAGCAATGAAAGAGCATGCAACCAGGTAGGACAAAGCAGAGGGGGAAAGATCACCAGGAGGTCTCTGCAGCTCTCAAGAACCACAGTTGTATCTTTATATTTTTTTTTTAAATTTCCATGCATATTTTCAGTAAATCAGTATTTTAGTCAGCGTTTTCACTGCTGTGATTATAGGACCTAACCAGAACAATTGTAGAGGAGAAAAAGTTTATTTGAGGACTCAGAGTTTCAGAGGTCTTAGTCCATAAAAGGCCCACTCCATTCCTTGGGGTTTGAGGTGAGGCTGAGCATTATGGCAGGAGAGGGTGGTGAAGGGAAGCAGCTCACATCACAGTGCTCAGGAAGCAGAGAGACCCCACGCTCCACATACAAAATATATACCCCAAAGCCATGCCCCAATTCCACCTCTTCCATCCACGCCCTATCACTTCAATTATTCCCATCAGGGATTAATTCACTGATTGGGTTAAGACTCTTACAACCCAATCGTTTCTCCTCTGAACTTGCCTGCATGGTTTCACCTGTGAGCTTTTGGGAGTCACCTCACATCCAAACCATAACAACCAGTTACTTAGCCAATTTAGTAGGTCTCTGTAATTAAAAACCAAACATAGTTTGAATAATCCAGTTTTACTCATGGTGACTGGGATGAGTTTGGTTCCACTACAAATGTCACATCAAATAGATTCCAACTTTTCTAGAAAAGAGTCATGGATACCAACAGTAGGCCATCAAACACCTGCTGATTAGATATTTCATTCAAAATTTTCCTTTAGTGGGGACTGTGATTATTGCTGATGTGCCAAATCAGGACCCAGGGTAATATAATGTTATGTAGCCAGTAGCTAAGTCACAAGGCTCAGTAGGAAGTAGTTCATTAGAGGTGTGAGCCAGGATATAGGTGCTCAAGAGTGGACATTCAAAACAGTATAAAAGTTCATTGAGTTGTTCATGGTGGATTCTCCATGAATACTCTGCCTTGTCTCTTTGGGGCCTTGCTAATATTTCCTAAAAGAGAAAGATCCATTGGTCGTAGCTGGACAAGTTATGATGAGAAACAGAATAAGACTATCTGATGCAAGTATGGGGCATAGGAAAGATGGCATTTACTCATGTTAATTTAAGGTGGAGCATCTACATGGAAGAGTCAGATGCTGAGGGGCACAATTTAACCATCAGAGATCAAAAGCTACCACCTTCAATAAATACAAACCAATTTGATAAGGATCCTACAAAAGCCCCTGAAAGTAGTCCCACACCATTTTCTCCATGATCCATGACATTGCTCCCCATTTCCTTTCTTTGCAGTTTCAAGTCCTCTTTGCTTGGCCCTCCATCTGTTCATTGCAAGCCCGTCTTTTGACTTCTCCGATGGGTCTCAATTATTCATGGACTCTCCCTCCTTCCAGTTCTCATAAATGCCTAAGCCAATGCTGGAAATACATTCTGGAATTTAGGAGAAAGTTTAGGTCTCATGCTCCACTGGAGGTAGGATTGGAATACCACCCAAACCTGGGGGTCATGAGAGTGTGGGGTAGATAGGTAGGGAAGGAAATTTTGCAGCAAGGCCCCCAATGGGGATGGATGATGATTGGACCCAGAGTTCATATGAAGAGTTAAAGTTTTAGAAGAGAAGGAAAGTTAAAAGGAGGAGAAATATTGAAGTAGACCAGAGGAGTGAGCTCTTCGCCTTCTCTATGAAGCAAAAGCGTGCTCCAAATATTGGGCTCAGCGATAGAATCACAAACATGCATGAAATGAAGGGTCAATATTTAGAGAAAGTAATGCATGCATACTTATGAGACTTGCTTTTGTGAGCAAATAGAATCATTTAAGTGCGGGAACTCAGTAGGTTTAGCCAGTAATAGCAGCACCTGATTCTGATCTGGAAATCCCAATGGATATGGTCTTATTGGAACTGTCAAAGTGTCTACCCTCCCCTGCATAAGAGGTGGGCATATGAACCAAGCTAAATCATCAGAGTCTCCTCTCTGGGACCTGAATTTTAAGTATAGTAATGCTAAAACTTAAGACTCTTGGTACTGATTCCCTCTGATAGTGGCCCCCAGAAGGGACTTCCTTTAGCCTCTGCTCCCAAGAGCCAAGCAACAACATGGATACCTGTGTCTTTTCAGAGGTCGTGTTCTTCAATTCTTCCTTGAATTTTGTGAACCACCCCATACCCTTGTAAGAAGTTTTTTGTTTTGGGGTTTTTTTTTTTTTTTTGCTTAAATTGGTAAGTCAGATTCTGTTGCTTATAACTTAAGAACATCAACAGTAGCAAAAGTTGCACAGATATTCTTCAACTTGCAGTGGAGTCATGTTCCAATAAGCCCATCATAAGTTGAAAATATTCTAAGTCCAAAATGCATTTAATACACCTAACCTACCAAACCTACTTCAAATGAGTTCAGAACACTTACATTAGCCTATGGTTGGGCAAAATCATCTAAAACAAAGCCTATTTTATAATAAAGCATTGAGTATCCCATGTCCTCCATTGAATGTTGTTATTAAAAGTGAAAACCAATGGTTGTATGGGTACATTTTTGCAGTACCATAAAGTCAAAAAATTGACTGTGAGCCATCATTAGTAAGTTGAGCCATCATAAGGAGGGGACTATCATATTATCAGTGTTAAATAAAAGGACAAGGTGGTGACAATTAAGAATCCCAAAAGAAGAGTACTGCCAGCATTACCACTGTCACTAAGAACCAGACAGGTCTGAACAAATCCTCCAAGTTCCCTAAGCATCATTTCTCCCATCTGTAAAAGTTGAACTAGAAGCTGCTAAGATCCTGACTTAACCGAAATAGTTTTCCCCTCCTCTCAATTATTTCAAGCCATCTCTTGTCTCCATGCCCTGCCATTCACTGTCACCAGGAAGTCCTCTTTAAGGAAAGGAAAGACCAGAAGTACATCATATCACTTTCTAACAGCCTTTGCAAAAAGAAATTCCAAATCCCACATATAAACCAATTTTGTTAAGCAATTTAAGTTTAATCTGATTTCATTTTTTTTTTTATTCTTTCATTTGGCATCTGCTAAGTGCTTCTTGCATACATTTTTACTTTCTTCAAGGGGGGAAAAAAGAAGTCAGGACATGATCTCTGCTCTTAGGAAACTTGAAATGTAGTTAATTAAGTGCAAGAAAGTTCTAGAGAACACTTCCAGGAGGGCTAGAATCACATACCCAGCACCCACCAAGTGCCAAAGCGCATATAGTACATTTTTAAATATTTGTTGATTGAATCAGGAACAACACACACACACACACACACACACACACACACACACACACTGTTAGACAGACAAAAAAAATCTTAAGAATCAGAGAGATGAAAAGAAAATGAATATTTATTTTACAACTACCGAGCTTCAAGTACACAGAAATTTGACATAGTCTTCAATTATGAAAATGTTGCTCAAAATGGATCATTTGAAGGGTGATTATTTGTATTTCATAAAAGAATATTCCCATCTTAAGAAATTTAAATAATATAACATATTTAAAATAGATTTTTCTTTGTGGGGACAATGAAGGGTAAACCCGAACTTGATATGCCAAAACGTAACTCCATCCAAAAATATTGGCCTGCCCCTTAGATGCCAGTGTAATGGCTTTGACATGCAGCAGTGTTAAGCAAATGGAGTTGTTAAAGCCACCGGCCACTTGCCAGGACTGTCAACACATAAGAGGTCTGAGTAACACAAGGGACTTCTGTTTCAAGAGGCAAAGTTCACCCTGAAGATCAGCATCCATTAGGGAGTAACAAGAACCTTCTGGCATCACCAAGTGGATGGGACCGGGAAAACCTGAACAGGGAATTCGATAAAATTAAAATGCAGTGGGGGTGAACTGCGGCGGCAGCCAGCGTAACCTTCTTGGTGTCTTTAGCGGTGTTAATGGATCTACTTATGGCACAGATGGTGGTTTTCAGAAAAGTCATTTTTTCTCTAACAAATTCATGACTAAACTAAAAAGACCACTATCAACTTCATTATGCTTTCCAATTGACTTGCTTTAAGGGTTATTCTTTTATTATAGCTCTTAAGCTCCCATTTCTTTTTTAAAGTACTTCTTTTAATACCAATTTTCACAGCACTAAGAAATTTAACACTCTTCAGTGGTTATATTAATGGCAAAGATGGTCGCAGGCTGGAGAGAGGCATGAAAGACGTTGCTATTGGACTGGTCATTTGTTACCTCCTCTACCTCAGTTAAGGCCCCGGATCCCAGGAGGTGACAATCAGATCTCCATTGAGAATACAGAGGTAATGAGAGAAAGCCAGCGTCATCCCTCCCTGGAGAAAATGCTCCCCCTACAACATCGGAGCTGTAGACAGAGCATATTCCATGTCACTCTTTTCAAATGTGATTCTACTACAAGCCTCCCCTACCCAAGTGTGTCCACTTTGCCTTTTCAAGTGACCAGCAAATCCAATTAATTGCACAAACAAATCCATAAGCATTTTACAAACATCATTGTGAGTGACTGTAAACACTTAAAATAAAACAGAATTTGCATAATATGGGATAAGCCAGAGTTCTGTATTAGGAGTCAACCAATTAGATTTTTTTGAAGTGAAACTGACTTGGAGAGAGAGCATATTTCACAGGAATGGAGACACATATTGTAATATCATTCACAAGAGTAAAAATTGGAATGAATTTCCCAACAACAGAACAATCAGGTGTATCTTCTCAGGTAGTAAAAAGATTAGAAAAGGATATGCACTGGGATGGAAAGCCTTTGTAATGTTAAAAGAAACCCAAGAAACAACATATGTATGAACAAAATAATACATGAGACACCTGACATATGAAGTATGTTAAGATGCCACCAATAGTTGGAGAGATTATAAAATTAACAGCATGCACTTCCGTTTCTCTATTTTCCAATCTTATTTCCATGTGTTTATTTAAATTCATAACCAATAAATTAATATTTCATCTTCTATGGAAGAAAAGACAGTAATCATTCACACACAGATGTTTGTGGTAGGAGACTTTTTAGGGCTTAAATTCTGTTTGAACGTCCCTAAGATGTGGTTTCTGAACTGCCACAAACACTACATTGAGAAATCACATTGAGCATCAACACCCATCTGAGCAAAATTCACACAATCAACCCTTCCACTTTACAGATGGAAAAACTGAGGTTCAGAAGTTCCTTACCTGAGATCTAGAAAGCAGCCCCCTTCCTTTAGCTTCCTCTCCTCTCGACCAGATCATTCTTCCCCAGGCAAATCCTTGCTCGTGGCAGAAATCTCTAAAACTCAAAGGAAAAAAAGTAAATTGATCAAATCATTTCATTCTATTTTGCCATTAGGTTCCAAATAGTCTCCAACTCAGCTACTTTATTAGCTTCAAGAGGATAATTCCTTATAATTCTAAATTTAATTTTTAATTCTCCTACAGGAGATCCAACAGGGCCTTCAAGGGCCCTTTATTTGAACTCCTTGTCCGCTTGATTACAGGGTACCAGGTGATGGTGTCAAGAAGTGACCACAGTAATCTGCTCTTGTGTTGCTATCTGGCTAAGAAAATTCTAGAATCTACCTTTGCCATGCTCCACCATGACATGGTGTGCAGAACAAACATCCCAACCATATGGAGACACAGGGAGCAGCCTGCCTTATCTAGAAAACAGGACCTTGAAACACTGACTTGTTTCAACTAGTTCCAACCTGGAAGAGAGTGATAATAACCCGTTGGAATATCTGAAGAAAATTCAAGTGCTTTTCAGTGAAAGATTGACATTGTTAAGAGAAAGTTTTCTTCCCTCCTTTCCTCAGAGATATTCCCCCCCTTTGGAAATGGAGAGCAATTATTTTTATTCAACCTGTCTAATTTTTATCTCATGTGAAGAAAGAACAGTGTTCACTCACAAAAAGGTTTTAATGACAGTAAAAACGGTCTCATGATTGATCATTTCATATCATGCGTTCCTCCCGGAGCACTTACAAATCACCAGCCTGGGAGCACCCCTCCGCACAGGCCAGGGGCAACCCTCAAGGGCTTTGTGAATGGAGGGTGGGCTTTGAACAAAAAATAAATAAATAAAACACAGGAACAAAGGACCACAATTAGAGGTACTGTTAGAGACCAGGAGAAATAAAGACTCAGAATGTGAAATATTTGAGTGATTTTGAATGTACTTTCAACATTTAAACTCTCCCATCATTTTTCAAATTCTGGTTTTTAATGAGGAACACTGCAAATAGATACCCCCCAAAAAAAATATGAATGAACAATCAGGAGAGTCCTTAAAAATCTGGGACATTTGAAAGAAGTGATATACATCTACAAATCAACTATTGAGTTAACACAATGTTGAACTATAAGAAGAAAATTGTTCTTTGTCTCAATGTGCACAGTTTCTCACTAAGTTATACTTGATGCAGTTACTTATCTCATTTCAGTTCAGGTTTCCTAACAGAATGGAGCATCATTTCCTTTCCTTTTTATTGGTGTATAGAATATTATACAAAATAGTGAGATTTGTGTGACATATTCATACATGCACTTGACATCATTTGGCCAGTTTCATTCCCCAGTACCTCCCCTTGCCCAACCTCCTCCCTCCCAGATTCCTTTGGGGTTTTAGTTTTCATGATTTCTCTCTCTCTCTCTCTCTCTCTCTCTCTCTCTCTCTCTCTCTCTCTCCTCCACGTATAAGAAAAAACACATGACCCTCGACTTTCTGAATGATGCTCTCCAGCTCTGTCCACTATACTGCAAATGACTTCATTTCATTTTTCTTTATAGTGGAATAAAACTATACTGTGAATACATACCACATACCACATTTTCCCCCTCTTCTTCTGTTGATGGACACCTAGGCTGGTTCCATAGTTTGGCTATTGTGAATTGTGCTGCTATAAACAAGGGTACGCACGTATCACTATAGTATGTTGATGTTAAATCTTTTGTATAAATGCCAAGGAGTAGTATAGCTGGGTCATTTGGTGGTTCCATTCTTGTCTTTTGAGGATTTCCATAGTGATTTCCATAGTGGCTGTACTAATTGACAATCCCACCAACAGTTCACAAGAGTTCCTTTTTTCCTACCTTTTCACCAACATTATTATTTGTGTTCTTGATGATTGTCATTCCAAATGGAGTGAGATGAAATCTCAGTGTAGTTTTAATTTGCATTTCCCAGTTTGCTACAAATCTTGAACATTTTTTCATAGATCTGTTGGCCATTTGTACTTCTTCTTTTGAGAAAGGTCTGTTTAGTTCACTTGTCCATTTACTAATTGTGTAGTTTGGGGGTTAGGTGTTAAGTTTTTTGAGTTCTTTACATTTTCTGGACATTAGTCCTCTGTCAGAGGAAGAGCTGGCAAAGATTTTCTCCCATTCTGCAGGCTCTCTTCATGTTCTTAATTGTTTCCTTTGCTGTGCAGAAGCTTTTTAATTTGATGCCATCCCACTTATCGATTCTTGGTTTTATTTCCTAAGCTTTAGGCATCTTACTGAGGAAGTCCTTGCCCAGCCTATATGTTGGAATGTTTCCCCTATTTTCTTCTAGGAGTTGCAAAATTTCTGGTCTGATTCCTAGATCTTTTATCCATTTTGAGTTAGCTTTTGTGCCAGGTGAGCAATAGGAAATCTAGTTTCATTCTTCTACATGTGCATATCCAGTTTTAGCATCATGTACCTTTTGGAGGGTCTTCATTTCTTCCTGTGGACTTCCAGGTCGCATGGGGGATAACCAACACTCATACACCAAACCTCCCATTAAAATGCCCACAAAAGTCCCAGAGTGTCAATAACACTGTAAAACCTAAAATTGGGGGAAAGAAATGACCCAGCAGTAGGAGAACTTATCCTTGCTGTATCATTAAGTGAGACTGATTCAGAAACACGCATATTCCCTTTGAACCAAAAGAAGACAGCTCCAAAAAAGTTGAGAAAAATTTAACTCCCCTTCACTGTCTATGGCCCAATTCTATGACCCAAGGGTTGAACTGATAGAAGAACAGTCATTCCTCAGCTCCCTCCACTCCTACATACAGCCCTGACCTTGCCTCCATCCATTCAGAATATGAAAGTCTAACATACTCACAGTATAACAGTCTAACATAACTAATACCAAGTCTAACATGGCACAGCAGAAAGGAGAAGACATTGAGAAAAGGTGTTTAGGAAGCTTCTACTCTTGTCATAAATAGCCTAAGAAACAAGGATGGAGATCAAGAGGTACTGGAAACCATGGAGGGTATAGGAGAGACAGTAGTTTTCACTTCATACACTACTCAAAATATTGACAATGATCGGTGACTCCTAAAAATTTTAAATCAGGTTGCAACACAATTCATAAAGCAGACAAAAGTGATATATATCCCAGTAGGCAATATACAACTAATTTGGCTAAAACATTCATGCAACCCACAGGACAACACACATGTACACGTAGGCAAACACACACCCCCGTTCCAACCACTCTTTATCACAATGACAGCAAGGGCAAAGCCTTAGGTATGGGAGCCTGAGAATTGGTGTTGGATTCTTAGAAAATACAGAAGCACAGAGAAATAGCAAAAGCCTCAGTCAGAACTGAGTGCTTAGAAATGGTCTGAAGCACTTCACTAACCTATACATAATACAAACTAAACCCTGGATAGTGCCAAAGGACTTCAGTATTCATTCTTAAGTAATTGTTTAGTAACTCAGGCTACCTCCACAGAGAGGTTTCCAAAAGTGACCATTTGGGCTTAATGATCATCATTCAGCTTCACTTCTCATCTTAAGACAGGACTGTGATAATGACATTTCTTGAAAGATTACAATAAAGAGAAGACATTAAAATAGCTCAGATGGTCTGCCTGGAACATTCTCGAAAGCCAAGAAGAAAGTATGTGAATTTATTTCATGGCTAGAGAGGCAAATTTAAGAAGAACTGAGAAGAAGCTTGGTAGATAAACGCCATCACTTGTACAATATGAACATTTCTCTCCTTGACCCAAACAAGCTCCAAGGCTTGGGGGAAGTTCCTCCTCAAATTTCACTACATAGATAGGTAGATAAGAAAGGGTAAACTAGTGTGAGATTGCAGAGTCTCAAATGGCAATATTTTTAACTTTGCATTTAAAAGGCAAACGTCTCATATTCCTTAGGGGTATCATTGTCTCAATGGACAAATACTATTTAAGAAACCCAAGTCACTTGGTTCTTCAGGAGACTTTTATATGAGAATTATTTTGTTTATACAAGGGCTAGAATAGCCATTGTTAAGAATGATACACATTTTCCAGATGTAAGCTGCTGAGGACTCTCAAGGCACAGGATTGGCATTTACTGAGACATCATCTCTTCCCATTTCCAAAAATCTCCTGTTGTGTACAAGAAGTCAACCAAGACTTAATAGAGTCCCCACTAGGAATTCAAGAGAAGGAATTGTATAGTTCCCAGGGATACAATTTGGAGATACCGTTCCATACAATTCCAAAAGGTCTTTCAAAAAAAAAAAGAAAACAAGATCTTTGAGGATCTAGTTAATAATCATAATCACTTATCATAAGTACCTCTGATACTTACTTATTATAAGTACCTCCTATAAGTGGCACCAGGGAGTAAGGACATCCAATGTCCTTCCCTCTCCAGAGCCTTTCCTCAGCACGGGACACAGTAGACCATCCTCCCCACCCATCATGCTAAAAAAAACCTTCTCTTGGTCTCTCTTCACATCCTGCTTCTTCTCCTCCAACCTCAAAGGGCCCCTATTTCTCAATATTTTCCTCTAAGTGTTGGTGTAACATAAGAAACCTTAAGTTCAGGGACCTTCTTTTCTCCATCCACAAACTGCATAGGTGATTTTCCCCCTAGTCTCATGGCTTTGAATATTCTCTATATTCAGGAGAATCTTGGCCTCTGACCTGAGCTCCCAATGCTGGGCATTGCAGCGGGTGCTACCCACCTCCCTATCTTGCCACACCCCCAACTGTCAACACCTCTCTCTCTTTACCTGACACCGTTCTATTGGAGTCTGCTCCACATGCACACCCAGTGGGCAGGAGCCATCAGGAAATTCATTTCTCCCCAGGACCAGCCCTCAATCAATGACTGCAGGCAACTGAGGATTAGAAACCCAGCTTCCTCAACTCTCAGGAGAAATAGACCTGAGGTGCATGTGCTATTCTGACTCCCAGAGACACCTGGGAGGGGTAGGTTCTAGTTTTCTCATGGTGATTTGCTTGACCATGTACCCTGGGCCTGCCTCTCCTCCCACACCAGTATTTCCTGGCACCACCTCCTGGAAAAATCTCAATAATCTAATCATACTCAAATTCTCATCTCAGGATCATCAAGAAAACCTCCACACACATATTAAAACCACTCCTCACCTCCTTCTCTCTCCTTGTCTCTCTAAGCACAGCACCACTCTTTAGCCAGATTCCCAAACAAAAAACTGGGAGCTATCCTTGATGTCTTAGTTCTGGTTATTATAACAGAAACACCAGAGAGGTAGTTCAAACAACAGAAATGCATTGCTCACAGTTCTGGACTCTGGAAACAAAATTCAAGATCAAAATGCCTCCCAACTTAGTCCCTGGTGAGGGCTCTTGCTATGGTTTGGGTATAAGTCTAAAGGTAAAGACTTGTTCCCCAGGGTGAAAGTATTTGGAGGTGCTATGGACCTTTAAGAGGTGGAGCTTAGTGGGAGGGCCTGAGGACATTGGAAACATGCCCTTGAAGGGGACTATGAGATACCAATTCCTTCCCCCACACACACACTCTGGTTTGAGATCTGACCGCTTGCTCTGACAAGTGTTCCTGCCATTACCATCCATTGCCCTCACCAGAGGCCAAGCCAATGGGGCCCACCCAATCCTGAGCTTGGAACCTACAGAACTATGCAATAAATAAACCTCTCTTTACTTCATAAGTGGCCTGTCTCAGGTACTTAATTATGGTAATGCAAAAGTGTCTCATACAGCCTATGTCCTGGTTTGCAGATGGCTGTCTTCTCATTGTATCCTCACATGGTGTAAAGAGCAACTGTAGGATCTGACTCTTCCTTTTTTTTTTTTTTTTTTATTTTTGGTAGTGCTGGGGATTGAACCCAGGGCCTTGTGCACATGAGGCAAGAACTCTACCAACTGAGCTATATCCCCAGCCCTGATTCTTCCTTTAAGGATGCTAATCCTATCCCTAGAGTCTCTGCCTTCATGACTGTCTAATTAGGTTTAGACAAAGTCCCCAACCTTTGCAGGATTTCAACATATGAATTTTGAGAGGGGGACACAACCATGCAATCCAGAACATTAGATTTTCCCCTTTCCATCCATTTCCACATGATCAAGGCCTGTCCCTTGATCTGCCTCTAAAATACATCCCAGGTTTTTCCACTCTTTCCTTCTAGTCCTATTGTGCATTGGCTTTTGTCTGAACTAACGCCACAGCCTCCCATCTGGTTTTCTTGCCTCCACTCTTGCCTTCTTACCCAAATTCTATTCTACATAAAGCATTGATCTTATAAAAACCTAACTCAGATAAAGTCACTCCCTTACTTAAAATATCACAGGGGTTTCCCATCACACCTTGAGTGAAATCTAAAGCAACTTTTTCCAGGACCTTCCCCACTGAGCCCGCACCCTCCTCGGTAGCTTGCTTTACACCACACTCTGATCCTGCCCACTTCAGAAAGGCCAAGTCCTTTTCTCCTTCAGAGGTGCCAAGTCTAACCTAGGATCTTGAGCAGGTCTTTCCTCTGCCCAAGATGCTCTACCGACCTGTATTTCCATGGCAGATCCCGGGCCATTCAGGTCTCTGCTCTAGTATCCCCTCTTCAGAGAGACACCCCGGGTATTCTCTCTCAGGAGTCAGACCCAGTCCCTCTCTATACATCCCTCAGCTTCTTCTCACCCCACTCCACCTGAGGTCCCTATTCCTTTACCTGTCCTTGTCTGTCTTCCTGTGCCAGGACCTCAGCGTTCGTTTGCAGTGAGCACCACTGTAACCTCAGCCCCTGAAACAGTGCCAGGCACACAGCAGGTGCTCAGAAACTCTTCTTGAGGGAGTGCATGCTCCAAGTGAAGTAGCCAGTCCTTCACAGCTAGGAGGGAAACACCACTACCCACACTCTCCACCCTGACCTTCAATTTGTCCATCTTCAAAGCATCTTGCTGAAGATCACACAGCTGATTAATGGAGATGACTCCTACTGAGGGATGCAGAGGAGTGAGGACTGAGGACTTGTGGCTCATTGTTTCAGTTGAAACAGCTCAAGTCCTGAACAGCTGCCACATCCAGAAAACTCAATTAGGTCACACATTTGGCCTGAATTTCCTACCTTCCTCCTTTCATTTTCAAAGATACTAAACTTGAGGACAGCGGTACCTTGGTTTATAAAAAGGCATCTGGAACAGAACTGTGAGTGGAAAAATTCTAATTTAGTCCCTCAAAATGCAAATATATTTTCCTTATGCTGAAGGGATAAACCTAATCAGAGAGTTTGAAAATCAGATTTCATTGACATAGAAGTTACCAAATGACAGCAGGGTCTTATGACAGTGTTTTTTTACAGAAGTCACACTTCAGAACCTCTTTGTGGGTGAGACTATTTATAGCATCCTTTTGATAGATTGGGCTTGCTGGATGATCAAGGCCCAGTAGGAAATATATATATAAAACTTTAGCATGTTTTACTTTAATAAAGTGCACATTTATCAAACCCTCAAAGGACTTTCAGAATTTAGAATTCCAGGCACAGTCCACATAGAGCCATTGTACTATTTCGTACTTACTAATGGAATTACTTGAACTCAAAAATTGTTTGCCAATCTAATCACAGTTTGGTTATAGAAAATTCCATTCTAATTACAAATGAACCTCTCAGCCAGCCCAATGAGAATGTTTGGGAATGAGAAAGATTATCTCAAAAGAAGGGACATCAAAACTGAGAGGGGAAAAGAAGGCCTTTTGCTTCTAACAGATTCATAGCACTAATTTGTATGGCTCTTGCGCAGTAGGCATTCTATTAATAAGAGTTAGAGAAGAAAAAGTGAGAAAAGGAGAATATGTCCCTATGTCTATGAGGTGCATGAGACTTAAAAGCTAGAAACCAAATCAAACATCTGCACACTGTGAGCAGTCCTAAGATAAGGGTGTGCCCATTGAAATCCAGACACTAATCCTTAAACAGAGGGACAGAAATCAGCAGATCAGTGGCTCCACCTCCCATCCTTTGGGTGGACATTTCTGGAAGGCATTCTGTTTGCTTTTCAGGGTCTGGTGGGATGGGAGCTCCACTGCTCAGGCAGCAACCTCAATTTCATGCCCCTGTATGGACTTTGCCAGTCTCCCCATTGGGTCCCCAGTTCCCTTATCCCAGCTTCCTGGAAGCACCTGCCCCAAAGTGTGTTGTTTGGGATTTTCAGGGAAACCCAAGGAAGACACCATTTATTGAAATTTTGATACATGACTTAAAATGATCATGTCTTCTATTGTACAGAGTACTTTATTCTTCCCAAGTTCCAAAGAAATTTTACATACTTATTTCATTGGAATTTCTCAAAACCTCCAGGGTTATTTATGGGGAAAAAGTTGCTTTTCTCATTTGGGGAGTTGATGATTTTGAGATAGAGGTGGAAAAAGACTTGGCCAAGATTATGAAGACTGTGGCTTATCACCCACCCACAACTAATACCACGTCCTCAGCTCCATCCAATGCACTTTGATTTTTCTCACCCACCTGAATCCTTGTCTGCCTGGCACCCTCCTCCTATTTGCCCTACAAAAGTTGGTTCCAGTGTCATTGAGTCCAGGAAGCACTGACTCTTCCTCTGAGCTCTTGTAGGGGAAAATCCAAGTTTTATTTTCTGTGTTACTCAGGGTTCTCCAGAGAAATAGAACATAGATAAAGAAATCATAAATAGGTAAGTAGGTAGATAGATAGATGATAGATAGATAGATAGATAGATAGATAGATAGATAGATAGATAATGAGATTCATTATAAGGAATTGGTTCACACAATTCTGGAAGCTGAGAAGTCCCAAGATCGACTTAAAGCCAATATGTTCTAGTTCAAAGCCAGCAGGCCACAAGAACAAGGAAGACCCAATATTTCAATTCAAGCCTAAACACAGGAGAAAAAAAAAACTGATGTTTCAGCTCAAGGAGTCTGGCAGGGGACCTCCCTCTTACACAGCCTTTCTGTTCCATGTAGGCCTTCAGCTGATTGAATGAGGCCCACCCACACTGGGGAGGGCAATCTGCTTGATTTAGTCTGCTGACTAAAATATTAATTTCATCCCCAAATCCCCTTACTGACATGCCCATGATAATATTTGACCAACTATCTGGGCATCCCATAGCCCAGTCAAGTTGACACATGAAATTAACCAGCCTCCTATCTCATTGGCATCATGATGTGATTAATTCATAATCAACATTATGTATCTGCTCCTTAAATGCATCCATGAGTCAATGACTTACTCTTGCAAGGACTTTTCATGCCACTCTGAGGACCTGCTAGCCTGTCTTAAGTCTGCGAGCCCCTTAGATCAGGTTAGTCATCCTCGTCTTCTCTGTGTCAGGACAGGGTTATACACAAGTCAGGTACTGGCACTTAGTGTCACTTCCTGCATGGACCAATGAATGCATGCAGGGATGAGCAGAGCTTTACTTTCCTACCAATTGTATGACAGGAGGCATAGGATGAACTGTCTAGAATCATCTTGAAGGAAACTCTGGAATCATGTCAAAGAAGAAACAAATTCAGAGAAACAAAAATCTAGTCCAAACCTTTACTAAGTAACTATTAGTATTTTAATCTAAAAGTTGAAGTCAAACACTGAATATGTCAGAATGTTGATGAGCAAGGTATGCCTAGTAGGTGTCGCCACATGAGTGGTTTTTCAGAGAAAGAGTATACAATCATGGACAAGCTTCGTCAACTCTGAGTGCCTTGGGTTTCTCTTTGGTAATAATGAGAGCTTCATACACAAAGCACTGACTTTGTTCCAGAGCTGCCAAATTGCTTAGAAGTCTGTGTGACTGGTGCCCCCCCTAAAGTTGTGCAGTTCACCATCTACATGTCTGTACTTGGCCACCCTATGCTGTGCTAAGTATCCCATGTGTAGTATCTTATTTAATTCCTCACCCCAGCAAATCTGAAAAATATAGAATGGCTGGGTCCACATTATAAATAAAGAAATGGTTCTAGAGATGTCATTTATCCATTGCATAGTCAGAGGCTACGAAACCAGGATTTGCACCTGTGGAGTCTAGCTCTGAGGTCCCCAGCATTAACTCATGTCACACTTCACAGTGTTATTACAAAGTTAAAATAAACTTCTAGATAAGAAAACACTTTTGCAAAGGGCCAAGTTGGGAGATCTTTTTAAATCATTTATTATTGTTACTTTTCCTTGATGGTCAATCCCTCATGGTCAAAACTTAAGAGATTTTATAAATAACCCGAGAAAATTTCTAAGCTGTCGTTACAAATTCATATTTTATAACTTGAACATAAACTATGTCTATGGGAGAAATAGAACAAATCCCAACCATTATTGATGTTTCTTATCAATAATGATAAATATAGAATGATTCAGAGCAAAGGGGAGAGAGAGCTAGAATCTGTTTAATGGGGAGACACAGAATTTCCTTTTTTGAAGAGTCCTGGAGAAAGTAAGGGAAAAATCCTCAGAGGCATCGACTCTGCGGCTACACGGAGGGATGTACTCCCAGGTCCCAAGTTGGAAACAACCAGTTTCCCCCCAAGCTTAGCACAAGTGGGCCAAGTTACTCTTTTTTCCAGAAACAATATTTTTCAGCAGTTGGCATGAATCATGATTACATAAAGTACATTTTATCATTCTGCATGCATTTCTTTTTTTAATTTATTTGTTCTAATTAGTTATACATGACAGTCAAATGTATTTATGCATTTTAATAAATCATACATAAATGGAGTATAATTTCTCATTTTTCTGATTGTACATATTGTAGGATCACATTGGTCATGCAGTCATACATATACATGAGGTAATAATGTCTGTTTCACTCTACAATCCTTCCTACTCCCATGCCCGTTCTCCTCCCTTCACTCTGCTTTACCTAATATAAAGTAACTATTCTTCCTTAGCAACCCTGCTCCCTTATTGTGTCATTCTGTATAGATTTCTTTAAAGGGGAGAGAGGGGAAGTAGATTTTGAATGTACTCCTAAGCCCCACAGAAAATCTGTGCAAAGATCCATGCAGAAAATCCGTCTTGCTTACCTTGAAGAACAAAAGTAAAAACACAGTGACCCTTCAAGATCCACAGGTTTCAAAAAATGGAGAATTCTGGGCTGGGGATACAGCTCAGTTGGTAGAGTGCCTGTCTCACAAGCACAAGGCCCTGGGTCCAATCCCCAGAAGCACCAAAAAAAAAAATAATAATAATAATAATAATAATAATAATAATAATTCCATGAGTTTTTCAAATAACTGACACATACCACCAAAATTCCTTTTTATTTTCATCTTTGGGTTTAATTCTCTTCATTCCCTGCCTTAGCAGTCAGAATATATGGAGTGTACTTTGATAGTTCTGAAGGACTTGGGATCTCAGATATCAGATCTGAAATCATATCATCAATCATGTTACCAAGCTCCCAGGACCATTTGCCCTGGGGAAATAGATGTCCCTCAATGAGTTCACTTCTCACTTGGTTCTTTCTACCGTGAAGATGTCTTTTCGCCCCTCCTTCTATCCAATAGCTACCTCTTCTGACTGTTTTCCCTGTGCCCTACTATCTTTAATCTGCCACCATACTTTTGATCAGAGGTGAGCAAACTACAACTTGTTTACCAAATCCAGCCTGCTGCTTATTTTGTCAATAAAGTTTTATTGGAACACAGCCATCTTCACTCCTTTCTATATTGTCTATGGCTGCCTCCACCCTACAATAGGCCAAGTTGAGTACTAGTAACTAAGATTCCATTACCCCACAAAGCTTAAAACATGCACTGTCTGCTCTTTCCAGAAAAAGTTTGCCAGCTCCTACTTTATGAATTCATCGATAAAGTCTTTGGGGAAAATCTTACCCTCCCCTTCTGGGGTGGCTCTCTTTGGTAATAACTGTATTCTTGACAACTGAAGTGCCTTTTTCACTTCCACATATGTTTCTGAATGTGTCCTGAGTGGATGAAGAAGCTAAAACCCTAATTTTCAAATAAGGGAGAATTTCCCAGACTTTCAAAAGTTATAAAATTCTACTAAGTTTGACACTAGTTTCCTAAAAAAGGCTTCATATAGAATACAACTATCTCTCTGTAACCTTAAGCCAGGTGCACACATATCATTATCATTCAGGAAAGTTTCAATGCCTTCAAGAAATTGAGCACACAACTAGTCCCAAACCCCAAAGCACAGCTAGAGTTGCCGACTTAAATTGTAAGAGGAAAATGAGATAGAAAAGAGAAAATTAAGAAGTCACCAGATTAAAAAAATAAAATTATAAGGAACAAGAACTGAATCAAATCATTCCTGGAGATTGGCAGAGCATAAATCAACCAAAGACATTGTTTAAAAATGAAATGGCATTGTAACACAGCAGATTTCCAGCTAGAGGGATTACAGCATATGGTATTTCACACACAAAAGGTAATTAAGAACCGCCTTGGAAAAGAGCATTTGTAGCCACCTCGTCAGTGACCTAGCAGGCTGGTTTGTATCAGTTACTATTCATTACTGTCAGTAAGAACAAAATAGGGTATGATTAATGCAGTCCAGCGCAATGAATTGCGACAGAGGATGACGCCTTAAAAAATGAAGTTTGGCATAAAATACCATCATTTACCAAGGCTCAGGAGCTTATTTGTATTTTATACCTATAGTATTATTATAATAATTATTATTACTGGCAAAATAATGAGCTTCTAAACATTGCCTAATGTTTAATGCTAGTCTATGTACCATGTGCACATTTACTCATTGAAGCCTCGAAAAATTCAATGAAGTATTTGTTGATGTTATTCCTAATTGACAGGTAAGGAAACAAGCTTCAAGAGGTCAAGTAACTTACCCAGTTAGAGGGTATTAGAGCTGGAATTCACAACCAAGCCTGAGCGACTCCCAGGGTTATGATCTGAATTCCAGCCCTCTGCTAACCCACTGACCATTTTACTTGAGTTTAGAATTGGGCAGCTAGGCATTCATTACACTCCAATATAGTTTTCGCTATGTTCAATAGAAATGTTACAAATATATACGTACATATATACATCTGCACATGTATAGATTTCTTTTATTTTTTTTATTTTTACAGATTTCATTTTGATTCATTGTCGCATATGAGGTACAAATTTTCATTTCTACGGTTGTGCATGATGTACATTCATATCATTCTTGTTAATCACAGATGTACATAGAATAATGATGTCTATCTCATTCCACAATTTTTCATACCCCCACCTCCTCCCCCTCTCATTTCCCTCTATATAATCTAAAGATCCTCCATTCCTCTCTCCCCCTCACATATATATATATTTTAAGTAGCCACATCAAAAAGGAAAAACATGGATAAAATTAATTTTAATATTTCAATTTAACATATCCAATGTTACCATGTCAACATATAATTCATATGAAAATTATTAAGGAGACACTTGACATTCTTTTTTTCCTGCCACATTCTCTAAATCCTATGATGATTTCACACTTACAGTACATTTCCACTTGGATACTGATTTCATTAAAAAAATACATGATCTATATTTTGATGTCATAAAATTTGCAGTTGGAATAAGTAGATTAATATTATGTGTGTGATTTCAAACATGCTTAAAAGTTTTCTATTACTCAGATTGAGCATATCTTTTAAATTTGAGTTTCAATTAGTTAAAATTCAAATTCATAATTCAGTCCTTAGCTTCAGTAGTCACATTTCAAGTGCTCAATAGCCATATATAGCTAGTGGCTTTTATATAAGTCTCTGTCTTACTGTTCACATTTTGGGTCTTGGAGCAAAATGAGAGAATGATAAATGGCACTGGTGAGTTTTAAAAGGCGGGGCAGACAAATTGAGAATCCAGGGACCATGTCCCCCTGATTTTCAGTGTTCAGATTATATGACCTTGGGCAGGTCATTTAATTTCTCTGGACATTTCTTATCCCCTATGCAAAACAAGGGTAATAATAGCTGCTCTATTTATCTCCTAAAGTTTTTACTAGAGTTATATAAATTATTTTTGAAAGAAGTCAAAATTTTAAATGCTCTATCATTATTAAGATCCTGCAATGGCAGATCCATTTTTCATGATGAGTAACTCAAATTGTCTGGGTTACACATTATTATTCAGACAAGCCAGATCAGCATAAATGCTCGTTAGGTGTCGGGAAGGACTAGATGAGCAATAATTGGAGTCTTGCAAATTGGACTCACATTTGAAGATCTCTAAATTATTACCTCCTTCAGGTTAGGAGCTGTAACAAAGCAGTAATGCAATAAAGATTTGTTGAGTTCAGGGTGGTAAATAAATAATTAAATAGACAAAGCTAGATAAATAAATGAAGATCTATTTATCCAATAAGTAAATAAATATCTAAGTCAATCTGCCTGATTTAAATATCTAGTCTATCCTCCTTCAGTTACCTAGAAATCTAAATGTGTGTCTAAAACACATTTTCCCTGTCCAATATATAATGTCTGTTTAGACATATGGTTCCTGTGGATGGTACTTTAACTGCGGCATGGTGGTGCCTAACGTCTCCAAGGGGACCAAGACTGAGACAGCCCCAGCCAGATCATTTAAAGCATCAGGAATCCCTTCCTTCCTAGAGAGGAGACTGGTAAAGTGGGTTCCATAGTCAGTGTGAGAAGAAAAAACAAAAAAAGTGTGATAGCCAAGCAAGCCTTGATAAAACATAGCTGATCACATTTCTGAAGTGCATGGAGAATCCAGTGGAGGAATCTGGTCTACAGAATCTACCAAATTCATTATACTATGGAAACACTTTTTCTTGAAGCATCTTATAGGACTATGATCCAAGAAATCCACACCAGGACAATGTTGTTACAAAGATGAATACATAAAAATGGGGAAAAAGATTATTAAAAACTTACTTATGAACACAAACCTGGGCGGGGGGTGGGGGGGGTCCTCTCACTGGAAGGGTATCTCTGGTTTCAGGCACAGCTGAATTCTGGGGCTTACACATGGTCTTCGGGATTTGGTTCCTCTCCCTGTCTCAGCATTTCCATTCATTGTGTGGACTTTGCTCTCAGGCTTCTTAGGATAGACCTGGATGCTCCGGTATCACATCCTTCAAGATTCAAGCCCAGGGAAATGAGAGCCTCTTCTCGCTTGTTCAAGCAAAAACCCCAGTATTTCTCCATTGAGCCTAATTGGCTTGACCTAATTGTGCCCACCCTGTCCCAATTATTGTGGTAGAGAACCAAAATTCTCTGAATGGCCAGACTGGTTCAGGCATTTTACCACTATAATTCAGCAAAGAACTAATAATTTGGAAATCTCAAATGCTGAGAATAGAAGATTGGGTGAGTCTGCAGGGGACTCTTACTAGAAGGGGAAATGGATATTTGGGAGACTGAAATGACAAATCCCTGATTAACCTGGATTCTAAAAATGCAAGTCATTTTCTGTGTGGTTCGAGTAATGGTCCCTCATAATAAGAGTTGATCAAAAACTCCTAACCCAAAATAGCACATGAGAAGGATTTCAGATCCCAGAACTATTCAAGACCTGGCCCAATTAATAAGTTTTGTTCCTTGCTATTTCTTCTTTTTTCATTTCTGTGATTATAGTCTTACCAAATTGAATGGCAGAATGCCATATATCTGACAGTTTTCTTCTAAATACTAATCTCTATTCCCCCCAAACTAAAGAATAATTAATCTGAGAAAGAGCCAAATATATGCTATATTAGTCAACTTTTCATTACTATTATGAAATACCTGAGGCAGACTACTTTATAAAGAAAAGAGGTTTATTTCGCTCACAGTTTGGGAGGCTGAAAGTACAAACAGCATGTCACTGGTTTTGTAAGGGTCACCTTGGCTGCATCACAACATGGTGGGAACATGTATGTATCTATGTCTATGTTATCTTTCTCTCCTCTCCTAATAAAGCCACCAGGATTCAATCATGAGGACTTCACCTTCATGACCCAATCTAATCTAATCACTTCCCAAAGGGCCTACCTCTAAACACCGCAATCAAATTATGTTCCTACCCTCTTCATACCATTAACATAGTCTTTGGGGATCAAACTCCTGCATGAGTTTAGGATGACAAACTATATTCAAACCATAGCACATGCTCATTTCCTTCTTGGCAAATTTGAAGTCAAGTCTCTGAGTCTTACAGTTTAGGAGCAATCGGATTTCACTACAGCTATGTCTCATTGTTCACTAGATACCATCGTTCACTAGTGTACGTTTTATCACTGTTGAAACAACAGGTTGTCATGTTCTTAACTTGCAAAAGAGCTAAATATTCATCTGCCGTGATAGGAAACCTCTATGGTGACCATGTAGTGAACACCAGCCATAAACAGGTAAGAAGAACTGCAAAAATGTGACTCATTAGGACCACTATGTTCTCTAAGTATAAAATAAACAATGAATTTCAGAGAATACAAAGAATGTAAAATATCTCATTAATCATTTTTTTATTGATTACTTGTTGATACACTGAATTAAACAAAATATATCACTAAAATTAATTTTGCCTGTTTCTTTTTACATTTGTTCACATACTGGAGATTGAGCCCAGGGCCTCATACATGTGAAGCACTTGCTCTACCATGTAACTACAACCCCTGCCAACTTTTTATTAAAATGTGGGTATAAGACAAGTTAAAATTACTAATATTAATTACATTTCTTTATGTTTTCCTTTTTTTTTTTTTTTTTTTTTTTTTAGCATTGGGGGGATTGAACCCATGGCCTTGTGCTTGCAAGGCAGGCACTCTACCAACTGAGCTATATCCCCAGCCCCTATATTTCTTTTTGTTGCTGTTGGGGGTTTCTTTGGGGAGGGCAGAGGGACCAAGGATTGAATCCAGGGGCACTTAACCACTAAGCCACAGCCCTAGCCCTTTTCATTGTTTATTTTGAGACAGGGTTTTGCTCAGTTGCTTAGAGCCTCACCAAGTTGCTGAGGCTGGCCTTGAACTTGTGATCCTCCTGCCTCAGCCTCCCAGGCCACTAGGATGACAGGTATGTGCCACCACGCCCAGCATTTTTCATTGTATTTCAATTGGGAGTCCCTGTTCTAGGTAATGTCTGGGTGGCAAAGAAGAAAATATCAATATGAACACTTTACAGATACAGCAGTAAATACCAAAAGAAATGAATACAAGAGTTAAACGTGATTGCCTCCAGGAAAGGGCTGACAATTTTCGTGTTAAACCATGTCAGTGCAACCTAAATTCTCTGTAACCGTATTTGTTCATCATATTAAGTTTTAAAATTTAGGCAGCAACAAAATAATAATGAAGCTTTACAGAGGGACTTCATAGAAGCATTTTATAGTGGAGGCGGTCACTTATTTATAACTGCTTCAGTTCTTTTCCAAGCCCAGTGCCTATACTTCTTAGCCAAGAGGATGTTTCAAAATCACCTACAGAGTTTTAGTAAAAATTACATATGCCTGAGAATCAGCCTTAGTTTTCCAAGCATGTTATTTTCTCTCAAAGATTCCAGGTGATTCTGTCACTTGTACCTAGTTAAGAATCTCTAATCTATAGCATAGAACGCAGGGAGCTGCTGGTAAGTGTTGGAATAGAGCTTAAACTATTAATTGAACAAAATCTCGGCCCAGCCTTTAAGTTTTCTGTAGGAGATGGGTCCACCTTTCTTTGGAGGTGGAACCATCTTGCAATCAGTGTTATGGTCTGGATACAAGGTATCTCCTGAAAGCTCATTGTGTGAGAAAATTCAGGGTGTTCAGAGACAAGATTATTAGATTATGAGAGCTGTAGCCTCATTGGTGGATTAATCCACTTGCTGGACTAATCCTTTAAATGGATTACTGGACCGTAACTGTGGGCATGTGGGGCATGGCTGGAAGAAGGGGGCCACTGGGCATGTGCTTTTGAGGTTTATATTTTGTCTCTGGCATATCTTTATCCCCACCATCCCCGCTTCTCTCTCCCTTTCTCCTGGCTGCCATGATCTGAGAAACTTTTCCACCATACCCTTCCCCCTTGATGTTCTTCCACCATGATGTTCATGATTTTCTTCAGGCCCAGAGCAATGGAGTCAGCTGACCATAAACTGAACCTCTGAAACCATGAGCCCAAAATAAATCCTCCTCTAAGTTGCTCTTGTCAGGTATTTTGGTCATAGCAACAAAAATCAATCAGCTTGACTCCTCAGCTTTACCTTCAAAAACACATGACTCTTCACCACTATGACTTTGTGTTTGACGCTTCCATAGATACCTACCAAGCAGGTATCTGTCAAAGTATCTTTACAAATGAGCCACCACTCAGCACTCAAGGAAAAAGCCCAGATCAGGGAAAAATTTATGTAAGATTTCCTGAAGGATGTATGATCTAGCCATATCTCTACCAGTGCTTCTTAAACTATGGACCAAAGACTATCAAAGGAAGCCCCTGGGCGTCCCATATTAAAATACAGATTTCCTTCTTCTAGACCCAAGGCCGAGTTGCACTTTCTGCCCCCTTTGCAGTTAGGCACGACCATGTGGTTTGCTCTGACCAATGCATTGGACTTGGGAAGTGAACACGCATCTTCCAGATAGAAGCTTTAGGAGACAGTATGTAATCTTCCCCTGCTTTTTTCCTGTGTTGGCCATCATGTGGAGACAGAGCATCCTTTAGCTAGATCCCTGAGTTCAGAAGCCACAGAGCAAGGACACCACAGTGCCTTATCCCCACCCCACTTAGCTGGCTGACCAGCAATAGTTTTATAACATGAGCAAAAAATAAAGCTTTGCTGCCTTAAGCCCCTGAGATTCAAGAGCTTTTTGTTCCTATAGCATATCCTGTCTTATCTTTTCATGTGGAGGGAGGAGAGAGACATGACAACTTTTATTTCTTGGGTGAATCCTATGCACAGTGAAGCTTGAGAACTACTGGTCTGGCGTGCTTAGATCTTTTCTTGGCTTAACAAGGTCAAAAGAGAACAGCTATAAGACTGCACAGCTGGTCCTGTGGACATGCTTCTACTGCCTGGTGCTGTGTCATTGGCCTTTCAGGGAAGAGCAAGTATAAGGAAAAGCCCAATTAATTTATTACGTTTCTTAAGGATCTTGTTGAAGACATCCCTGGGTTACAGTGAAGGCCTAGAGGGAAGAATTCTCTCAGCTGTCAATACCAAGTTTGGCTTCTCCTGAGTCATTAATGTGTTTCTGATCTAACAGTTCCTGGGAATTGTGGCATTAATTCTAGGAGGAGCTCCGGGCCAAATGCATGGCCCTCATCCAGCAACATGCCAGACTTCATAGCCTTCACTTTGTGGGTCAATCTCACACTTCCATTTTCTTCCTCTGAACCTGCTCCCCCCTTTTCCACCAATTTTTCCGGTTCACTCATTTTTATTTGATTCTGAATTATGCATTTTTGCAAGCTTGCCTTAATTTTTTTCAGGAAAAAAGGTAGGACTTGAATGAAAATATATACACAAGCACACATACATAAATAACAGGCTCTTATTTCCAGAGCTACAATAATGAACCCGAACTTGCTTTTTTAATGATGCAAGAAAGAAAGAAAAGAGAAAGGGAGTGGGGAGGGCTGCAAGGCCATGAACACCCCACAGTATTCGAATTCTGGCTTCTGGTTAATAAGCAGCCATGGAAGGCAACTTCATCTTCAAGATAAATGTTATAAATTGCACATAATGAAATAAGGTCTTATTTTCCCACCTTTTGGTTTCTTATTTTTAAGATATACAGTCCTATGTCAACCAAAATATCTAGACTTATAGCACACAATTCTGTTCAGCTTGTAGAACAAATTCACTGGTACAGTCGATTTTTATTTTAATTATTTGTATAGAGTAGAAAGGAATGGCCTGATTTATTACCGAGTTGGACTCCAATGGCAATATTATTATAGTTGCAACAGATGAATAAACCAATATATTTCTTAGAGCCATAAAACAACCAGCTACATGTCAGAGAAAATTGTTCTCCAAAACAACTGAAAAAAAAAAAAAATCAAGGGAAATAGTGGCCTCCTTAGCCTCCCAAAGCCGTTCCAAAGAAAACAGGACTCCCGCAGACCAGGAAAAACTCATTTTAACATTACTTTCCATCTACCTACTGAAATTAAAAGTTCACTGAAATAATTTATAATATTGTCTCTGGCATTGATGCATTTATTCCATTTGAATATACTTTTTTAAAAAATAAAAAATCGTGGCTATGATTTTTTGGGTCATTGTTCTCCCAAGACCCAAAGTTAGACATGATGATGTGACCTTCGGCAAGATGCAGGATTAAGTAGATCAGAATCATGTGCAAGGATGGCCTTTTAATGCTGATCAGAACAGAACTGTTCTTTGCAATTTGTTTTAAAGGGTGCATGAGGAGGGAGGGGGCAGAAACAGGGGACAGTTTTTGCATCCCATCTCTGTCAACAGCATGCATGCCAGCCCTGTGTAGACTGATCACAATGAAAAATGCACTGCAGAGGGTAGGTAAAGGCCCCAGATGTCTCCCCTGGAAGGCTCCACTGGATTGGGTGAAGTCAGCTTGTGCTGACTGCCCAGCCTCAGGGAAACCAGGGCTTCTTGGCACTCTGCTATCCACTGAGATGCTGGTGTTGATTTTCTGGTCTGCCTTCTATTTGTCTCAATTTTAAGTAATGCCTCTAGGTGGGCCACACACCTCAAAAGATGCAGAAATACCCTGTTAAAGTGAGATTTGTGTTTTCAAGAAATGTGCCACAGTTAAGACCTCAGGCTCTAGAATCAAAACAATCTAAAGGAAATCTGATTGCACACAATTCTTGCAGTGTGTCCTTGGGCAAGTTCCCTGACCTCTCTGAGCTGGCTTTTCTTGTCTGCTCAGTGAAGATATGAAGCCTATGGTATGAATTATTGTCAAGCAGATCCAATGCAATACACTTAGCACAATGCCTGGCTCACAGTAACAACAGCGGCAGTTCCCATTCGCTATTTCCTGTGAACATCATTTTCAAATCTCATGCACCATCTTTCAAGCCAGTTCCAAATTCTCCCATCGGGTCTGGGACTTGATTATATGGGACTCCTCTGCAGGTACTTGTGGTTTCTTGGAATGGCCTATTTGAAAGTCTGTCTTTCAAGGTAAGTGCTACAGAATCTTAATCCAGAGAAGATAAAATACTAGGCTAGGAAACACGGACTCTAAATTCTACTGGCCTCAGAATACTAGCATGCGCACCAGGATCCACCTCCATGAGCTGTCAACATCAAGGGCTTTTTCCTTATGTATAGCCAAATGCACGAACAAAACAACTACAATTGCTAAAATTATCAGGGCATTTCCTATCAGGCACTCTACTAAGCACTTTCCATGCAATAAACTCATTTAATCCTCACATCAACTCTACAAGGCAGTTACTAGATGCATCTCTGTTTACAGACAAAGGAATTGGCTCAAAGAGGCCAAGAAAGTGGCCCAAACGAAGAGGTGACTGAGTGAGTATTCAAATCCAGGGCTGGTGTATTACACAGCCCACACTTTTGGCCACCCCTGAGTGAGAATTTGAGAATGACGGTCATCATATTCTGGTCCTTTCCTCCAGGTCCTTCTTCCTTCTAGGTGGGGACTTCATATGGCACCTCTTGTCTCTCACCTTGGTGCAATTCCACTTTCAGGAGTCTGTTCTAAAGGTGCTGTCATTGTGCAAAGAAAGAACTCCTACAGGGGGTACTCCTGGCCTTGAAGCAGCAGATTCTCCATCAGAAAGAATTCAATACATACTGTTCAGGCAGGGTAGTAATGGAACAAATTATTAAAATGAGGGGGTCTGCACTCAAGGAGTCCCCCTTTAAAAGCGAATGTACAAGGCTGGGGATACAGGTCAGTGATAAAGCACTTACCCAGAATGTACAAGGCCCTGGGTTTGATCCTCAGCATCCAAAAGAAAAGAGAGGAAAAAAAAAAATCAAATACACAAATTTTAAAAAGTACCCCATTCTCAAATGCTCCTCAACTTAGAGGGAAACAAGAATCAAAATAAAGAAGACCTTTTTTCTGTAAATGCCATTCTTCCTCTGGCACAAGTAATTAATTTTACATCTAAAAAACCTCTGACCCACCCAACCTGAAGATCTCATCTCTAACTCCAACAAGACCAAAGGATGATCATAAGATCAAAAATGTATTATTAAATTCTCTCTCCCTGTGAAAGAAAAACATTCATATTTATTTATTCCTTATTCAAAAAGCAAGATTTCATTTCTAACTCTAAAAGAATTCATAGTTTCTTTGGGCCATTGTTCTGATTTGGAGCAATTCATCACAGGGCGATAACACGCTGACGATGTGCTACACTAATACATCCTTACATTGGTAATACTCTAATGATCTGGCAGGCTCCTAAATCACCAGAGAGCTGTCATTCCCATGATGTGTTACTCAGAGATATGGCTCTGATCGGAGGAAGGCATCCAGGAACTCAGCAATGGGAGAATTATATTTTTTGACTTCAGAATTTCTTGACTATAAATAATAACCTCTTTCAGAGATAATAGAAAACTCAGCCTGAAATCAAGAGAAGCAGCAAAATTTCTTTTATTTCAGAATATGCCAGAGATGCAAAGATAAGCATGTATATGAGTGGAAGCTGTGACCACGTGGTGGAGGAGGTCACTGATAAGAAAATGATTTCTGAAGTATCCATAGGGCTGCTGAATCTAGTTCTGAAAGGTAATCAACCTGGTACTTACAGATCCGTTTATCACTGATATGGATTTCATCAATGCTTTAAAATAAACAGTGTTAAAACCTGAGTCAAGAGAAAAATGACAGAATAGGGAGAAAGGTACCCTCTTCAATACTGTTGGCAGGAGAGTAAATTGATATAACCTTTCAGAGGGCAATTTGGCAATATTTATCAAAATTTAAAGCACGTCTACTCTGGGCCTAGCAATTTCATTTCTAAAAAAATCTATCTGGCAGACATATTCACACACATACAGAAGGATATAAATGTGTGAGAACATTTTCTGCTGCAATAGTTGCAATTGGAAAAAAAAAAAACATGGAAACAGCTTAAATATCCATCAACAGTGCAGCGCTTAAATATATCAGTGTGAATTCATTCTATTAAGTTTCCATGTCCATTAAAAATTACGACATGGATCAATTGCTTTGAAAGTGTTGCAGAGAATCGTAGAGCTGTGATTGTCAAATTTCTGGGTGCACTGTTTCACTAGAGAAGCTGATAAAGAGTATGGAAGCCAGGGTTTATTGAAGTAGTCGGACTGGACCCCTGTATTTTCAAGTTCCTTAAGTGGTTACGAGATACACTAAAATCTGAGAGCCACTTTTCTAGATTGCCTTGGGAAAACACAAGAGCCCCTGGGTCTTCACTCTAACCTCATCCAGAGCAGCTTTGCTGTGTGTGTGCGTGCGTGTGTGCATGTGTGTATTTCTTTACTGCAAAAAATTTTTTTCAAAAGCTTGAACTGCTTTTAACTAGTTTGAAAATCATTGACATAGATGACTAACATGGAACTCTTGGATTGTGCCTTGCCATCATTCTCATTTAATCCTTGCAACAACACAACAAAAAAAGTCAAATCATTATTCCTCATTTGGTAGTTAAATAAACTGAGACACAAGTTAAGTCAATCTCAGAAGATCAACCCAGCTCCTAACTCTGGACCTGGGTTTAAACATGCCAGTGTGGTCCGTCTGCTTTCTGACTCCAATGTGCATGTGAACCCATGTATTTGCTGACTTGGAAATAGGTCCACAATATACTGGATTGTTAAAAGCAGATTAATAAATAGCTTGTGAAACTGGATACCATTTTATTATCTATTCATAGAAAGAGATGGATGTATTAGTTCCATGAACAGGGAAAAAAATTAAACTATATCAAAAAAGCCAAGAAAGAAGGATGAATAAGTCAGTTGGAAATTGCATTCTCGAGATTCTGAAATAGCATGTCCCACTGTTGAAGGCTCCATCATGCCCCTTCTTCAAGTTATGTGTGTGCGGATGCCCTGTGGGGACAGATGGGCTGGGGCCACTTGTATGTGACCAGCGCACATCATCAACACTGAAAGAGAGATGTGCTAGGGTGCCATTGAGGGAGGGGGTCCATGTAAGCTCCATGCTTCTCTTGTGTCCTCAAGACTACTTAATGGCAGGCACAAGTGTGTGAGCCCTAATAGCTGTTGAATGGATAAGTGAATATGATAACTGTAGAATGTCCTCCTTAAAGGTTATGTGTCTGCCCTGGAAAGAATTTTCAATCATAAATTCAACATAGGCATGAATAAATTTTTCTTGCCTTTGTTCAAATCATCTAATCCAGACAAATCAACTTCATGGTCTTTCTAGAATCTACAGGTAGAAATGAATTGAATTGATTCAGAAGCCAAGAGAGGGTAATGGCAAAGAAACCACAGGTGGTTCTCCTATCTTCAAGGAATTTGCAAGTTTTTAGAATGAGGAAATACACACTTAAAGGAGGATTGCAAAATGACACAAGAGTTGACAAATCACACATTAAAATACATGTCAAAAAAGGCATAGGGTCTAATTGGACTCGGTAAAAACAGTTCACATTGGCCAAGAGCAAAAATAGATTCTCTACCATCATGTCCAGATCTTGGGCTATGGATACTAATGAAGCATGAGCCTAGAACAATGATACAACTGAACTTTGCCCAATGTGACATTTTTTTGGAACAGGGACAAAATTGAAATACACATAGTTCCAGCATCATCTGTCTGACGGACATTCTAGTTGAGCAGGCAGAAAAACACAAAGGATGGTCCAATCTGCCATGAACAAGAGTGAAGTGTGAGGTCAGGCAGGCCAGTGCGCTGGCATGTGAGAAAGTACAGTCAAGGCAGTGAACCATTCCTCTCAAATTCCAGGACACTGAAAGGGTGGCCACTAACTGCTTGCTAAACAGGGGGAGACATTGTTACACTTGGTAATAATTGCATTGTAATTATTCCTAATTTGTTTAAATGTTGTTTTTAGTCTCCTAATCACTCCAAGAGGGCTGCCAAAATTCTAATATTTGAAAGTGTGGCATGAATCCACAAAGTCTGGGAGCCACTGATTTAAGTCCCTTCGCACCCCATGTTTTATTTTATATTATAATTTTTCCCTCAGGAAACAGCATTATAATAATAAAATACAAACATATTTATGGGCTATCAAATTTGGTGATTACCTAGAATTGCTTAAGTGGAAAAGATCTTTTTTTTCCTCTTTTCTTTTTATTTAAGACAGGATCTTACCACATTATCCAGGCTAGTCTCAAACTCCTGGGCTCAAGTGATCCTCCTGCTTCAGCTTCCTGAGTAGCTGGCACTACAAATGGACACCACCACACCCAGCTAATATATCTTTTAAAATAGCCTTTTATTCTGAAATAGTTTAAAATTCCCAAGAAATTGCAAAATTGTATGTTGCTTCCAAGTACCCTTTACCCAGCTTCCCCCATGATAATATTTTATGTGATAATATTTTATATGTACTATATATACATAGTATAAAGTACTCTACATTGTACAGCATGTTTTCAAAGCCAGAAAATTCACATTAGTCCAATAATATTGATACTGGCTGTACTATTTATTTTTTTAAATAGTGTTCTCCACAGACACAGGTGTGCTATGGGACCATAAGTCAATAAGTTATGAAATACATCAACTAGTTATGAGCTTTTAACTTTGAAGAATTGGACCCATTTAACTCCATATATTAACTAAGTCAGCAAAAGTGAATAGAAATGGCGGTCTATGGCATCTGAAAACCAGAAAGCGAAGCTTCATGGAGCATCTGGCCTGTATTAGGCATTGGACTGGTGAGTCAGATGCACCAAAAGTCCCTCCACATAGCTCACAGTCCAGAGGGAACTACCAACAGCATTGGTAAGTTTCTTCAGAGACATGTGGCAGTGCATAGGAAAGACGCCTGGCCTGGGTTTGGGAAGTCATGAAGGGTTTCTGGAAAAAGCTGAAACCTTAACAAATTACATAGGAGCTAGTCTATGAAATACAAAGGAGTGGGGAAGAGAGTTCCAGGCAGAGGAAATCAACTGTGCTAAGACCCAGAGGTGAGAAAGAACATGATCTACCTAACACCTGACTGGAGTACAGCACAGAGGGTGGGGACAAACCCCATGAGAGAGCCAACAACTCAGTCTACAGTTGTCCTGTTCAATACAGGAGGCCCCAGGCACGCACAGCTATTGAGACACACTGAATAAATAGAATATTGAAATTCATCTCCCCTATTTCTCGTCACTGTTTTAACATGGCTTCTAGAAAAACGTAAGATGTTATCTGTGCTCACATCATTTTGTTTACTTGTTTGTTTTGTTACTGGGGATTGAACCCAGGAGCAGTTTGACACTGAGCTACCCACCCAGCCCTTTTTTTTTTTTTAAGTTTTTTTTTTTTTTTTCAAGTTGCTGAGGTTGGCCTTGAACTTGCCATCCTCCTTCCTCAGGCTCTCAAGTCCCTGGAACTACAGGCATGCATTATAGCACCCGGCTCATTCATATCATTTTTCTATTGGACAGCACTGATCTAGAGGATCAGTGATAGTTCCCAGGAGAAAATACTGGGATCTATAGGAAGAGAAGTCAGTAAAAAACAAGAGGAAGGAATAGCATCTGGGAGGGCCTAGAGTGGAGACCAGAGAGGTGAGCAAGAGTTCAAAAATGCAGTGTCTCTTAGGTTAAATTGAGAATGTAAACTTTAATCTGAGGGTAATGGAGCCATTGAAGAATTTTCCACAGGGGAGAAACAGGATAGATTTTTAGGTTAGAGGATCAGTCCAATCAATAGGATGGAGCAAGAGTGGAGTAGGGAATGGATGTTTAGGGTTGTTGATGTATTCTAGAATTGAATACCCTCCTGCCTGCCCTGTCTCTCAAGTCCCCATCTCCACCCTGATGCAAATCCTGTCCAACCCTGTGGCCAGCAATGGGCTTCCAGGTGAGCTCAGAGCATACTCGGAAACCACACAAGAAAATCTCCTCTTGGTAGCTCACTTTCCAAGCTTAAGTAGTTGGAGACAAGGCTGATCCAGGAAGGAGATGCCCTGGATAAAATGCAGAGTGAACTGCAAATTCCTCTCCATGTTCTGGCTTCTCTTGCCTCATGGACATCAAAATGAAGTGATCTCAAAACAATCATTAATTCATCTCCAACTTTTCAGTTGCCATTGGGCATCTCAATTCCCCACTTAGGAGATTTAACTCAGAGGTGTGTGTAAGGATTGAGTGAGTGGGTCTTCCCAACCCTCACATCAGTTCCAGCCACTGGCCCGCCATGTGACAAGTGAGGAATCCTGCTGCCAACCACCTGGAACAGAAGCAGGGCTGTACCACCCTATCAGCACACCTTCACTGACCAACGTTAATGGCAACTTTTCTTTATTTTTTTTTTCCTTCTGAGTATGTTTATGTGTGTGGTACTGGGGACTGAACCCAGGGGCCTTCTGCCACTGACTTACAGCCCCACTCGTTTTATTTTTATCTTGAGACACGGTCTCACTCAGTTGGTGAGGCTGGCCTCAAACTTAGGATCCTGCTGCCTCAGCCTCTTGAGTAGCTGGAATTAGAGTAGCTGGGATTATAGGCATATGCCAATGTGCCCATCTGTTAGTAACATTCTTTGGGAGTGATTTTAACCAACAATTCCGCTATTTTCTCAGTTGACTTAGTTGCTGTTGTGTATTGTTCTTAGTGTTTTGTTTCTTAGTTCTATTTTGTGCTTGCTTTTTCTCCTTACTTCCATTTGGGGATCATTTACATTGTATAGATGCAAATGGAAATTTGGAATCATCTGCATTGTCTATCTACTGGGGATCCAGGGAATGGATATAAAAATGAGTAAGGAAAGGAATTTACCTTCAAAAAAAATTAGCCCAGAATGCTAGTGCAAATAGAATATGTAAAAGTAGATAATGCCATTACATGTGCAAATTGTAAAGGGGAAGTAATGAATCAAAGGGCACAAATCAACAGTCCTCCTGCCACATCAGGCCCACAGATGTGTCTGGTTTAACACAAACATCACAAAATATTTGAGTTGCTTGCTGACATTTGAAAATTAGGAACTTTTATTCCAAAATCTACATTTCAGGCTTCTCTTGCAAAAGAGAAAGTTTCTGCCACCCTGGACCTGCCCTCCCACGTGGCAGTGCCTGGCTGGAGCAGGCCCCTTGCATCTCCAGTTGGGCCCACTGTTTTACACTCAGTCTCCCTGGTTCCTCAGTGTTGTCTGCTAGGACCCTTAGATAGGTGGTTAGCAACCTGTAACACAAATGCATAGAAAAAGAATGGAGGACCAGCCCTCTATCCTAAGAGTGGTTACCTGCAAGGAGGACCATGGGATTGAGACATAGTCTGTTTCCCAGGTACATCTGTACTGTGGAAGGTTTTAGGACAAGAATTTATTCATGTTTTGTTACTCTAACCTCTCAAAACAACTTTTACTAATAATGTATAATCAGCTATGTGGAAAACCATAAATCCTGTCCTAGCAGAGTACTCTGGATTCTTAGAGATTATCTTCAACTTAAAAAATAATCCTGAACATCATTATGAGGTTATGCCATAACCTCAGCTCAATACCTTATTTGAAATTTAGCATAACAGATGCAACATGGCCATAGTCAACATATTTTCTGAAAGTGGATTCCCTAGATAGATATATAATGGCAATATTGCCAAATTGGATGGTCAAACAAAACTAGTGTATATGAAACCTTAGACATAGTAGGTCATATTGAAGAAAAAAATCAGCCTTAAACCTGTCTGTTGTTTTCTTTTTGCTTTTGCTCATGTAAAAAATAAGCTAGACCAGGATTCCTGTTATATTTAAGACAGAACCATCTGGGCTGGGTGTGTTTTCTCCCATTCCATGCAAAGCAGATGTAAGAGCATGACCCCTAGTTGGGCAAATGCCAGAAAAAGCGTGGTGTCAACACGTGCTATAGGTCAGGGATATATGCAAATGAATAATCACATGTAAATAAATTGAATTGACAAAATCTGTGGCCCTGTGAACGCTGGTCTTTTGAGCTTATTCACTGTAAGATAGCTTTTTCCCATTCATCATGAAAAATTCTTTCACCAGTGGGGTGCTGTGACACAGGACAGTAATCTCAGCAGATTGGGAGGCTGAGGCAGGAGGACCACAAATTCAAAGCTAGCCCCAGCAACTTAGCAAGACCCTGTGGAAAAATAAAATATAAGGAAAGGGCTGGACATGTTGCTCAGTGGTTAAGCACCCCTGGGTTCAATCCTTGGTACTCCAAAACAAACTTTTAAAAAATCTTTCAACCAATTTTATTTTCTAACATACATCTTATTGTATACAACTGAGATTTACAACCTGATATAATGGGGCACATAGAGAGAGTAAAATGTTCTGGTATAGCACAGTATAGCAGATCTATCATCTCACAAAGTTCCTTTTTATGACCAAAGTAGCTGAAATCTACTGTTTAACAAAAATCCCTAATATAATACAATTTTATTCATTATGGATCTCATGCTATACAATAGATCTCTAGAATTGTCTCACACCTGCTACTTGGTACCCTTTGACCTGTATCTCCCATTTCTTCCTCATTCCATCATAACCACTGTTTTGGTCTATCTATAGTTGATCTTTTTTTTTTTAGATTCCACATATAAGTGATCATGCAATATTTTTCTTTCTCTGTCTGCCTTATTTCACTTAACATAGTACCTTCTAGGTACTATGGAAAATGGTAGAATCCCCTTTTTAAAGCTGAATAATGTTTTTTTGTCTATGTGTACCATATTTTCTGTATCATAAGGATTCCTTTTAAGTGTCAATTGATGGACACTCAAGCTGTTTCCACGTCTTGGCTACTGTGAATACTGCTTCAATAAACATAGGAGTTCAGGCATCTTTATGAGGTGATGATTTCATTTCCACTGGGTATATACTCAGAAGAATGATGAATCTTGCTCTGTTTTTTAAAATGTTCTTATTAGTGCATTATAGTTATACATAATAGTTGGGTTCATTTTTACAACATCATATATTCATAGACTTTATTTGTTCCATTTTGATCCCGGGTACCTCTTCTTTCCCTTTCCTCCTCCCTCCCCCATCCCCCTTCCTCTACTGGTCCTCCTTCTATTTATTTATCAATTTTTTAATTGGTGCTTTATAAATACACATAAAGGTGGCATCACTCTGGTATATTTATTTATGCCCATAGCATCATTTTGTCAAATTCATTTCACATTTCCTCCTCTTTCCCATCCCTCCTCTCTCCCCATCAATCTCCTTCTATTCCACTGATCTTCCCTCTATCCTTATGATATTCTGCTCCTCCCCACACCCCTGCTTCCTTTTCACCCTTCCTTTGCTCTAACTTCCACATATGAGAGAAAACATTCAACCCTTGACTTGAGTTTCTGGATCTGGCTTATTCATTTAGCATGATATTCTCCAGTTCCATCCATTTACCAGTAAAGGTCATAATTTCATTCTTCATGGCTGAGTAAAACTCCATTGTATATACATACCACATTTTCTTTTACCCATTCATCTGTTGACAAGTATCGGCTGGTTCCAAATCTGGCTATTGTGAATTGCCCTGAGTATGCTGTTTTCAGATCTTTTGTCAGATAGCTGAGTGACATGGTGGAATGGAACATTCCTAGTTTTATGAGGAATCTCCATACTGCTTTCCAGAGTAGTTGCATTAATTTATAGTTCCACCAACAATGTATAAATGTACCTTTTTCCTTACATCCTCACCAGTATTTGTTATTATTTGTATTCTTGATAATTGCCACTTTGACTAGAGTGAGATGAAATCTCAGTGTAGTTTTGATTTGCATTTCCCTCTTTTTCATATATCTGTTGGCCATTTGTATTCATTCTTTTGAGAAGTGTCTGTTTCATTTTTTTGCCCATTTATTGATGGGGATATATACACACATAAATTATATATGAGATTATATATGAAGAGAGAAATATATGGTATTATGCTTTATATGTATAGTGTTAAGATATATATATATATATATATATATATATACAGAAAGAGAGAGACATACATATGGAGATTATATGTATATGTAGTTAACTTTCTTGAGTCCTTTATATATTCTGGATACTAATCCCCTGTCAGAGAGTAGCTGGCAAAGATTTTTTTTCCATTGTGCAGGCTCTCTCTTCATGCTCTTGACCCTTTGCTGTGCAAAAGCTTTTTAATTTGATGCCATTCGTGTGGTAGCTCTATTGTTAATTTCTTTAAGAAATTCCATACAACCCACAACAGCTGTACCAATCTACATTCTCACCAACAGTATACTGAGGTTCCCTTTTCTCCACATCCTTGCCAACATTTGCTATCTTGTGTCATCTTTATAATACCTATCCAAAAGGGTGAGTTGATATCCTAGTGATTTGGGTTTGCATTTCCTGATTATTGATGATGAATACCTTTTAATACATCTGTTGACCCTCTGAAGTCTTCTTTGGAGAAATGTGTATTTAGGTCCTTTGTCCAATTTTTCACTGGGTTCTATGTTTTCCTGCTATTAAATTGGAAGAGTTCCTTGTAAATTTTGGATGCTAACTTCTTATTAGATAAGTGGTTTGCAAATATTTTGCCCAGACCATAGGTTAGCTTTCTCATTTTATTGATCTGCTGTGCAGAGGGTTTTAGTTTGGTATAATCTCATTTCTTTAATTTTGTTTCTTTAGCCTAAGCTATTGGTGTGATGTCAAAAAAAAAAGAAAGAAAATCAAGGCCAGTGTCAAGGAGACTCTCCCTGTATTCCAATCTATGGTCTCAGGTCTTAAATTTAGGTCTTTTATCCACTTTAGTTGACTTTTGTGTATGATATAAGAAAAGGGCCTGATTTCACTCTTTTTTATGTGAAAAGCAGTCTCCCAACACTATTTATTGAAGAGATTATCATTTCCCTATCATGTTCTCATGGTGCCCTTATTACAAGTTGTCTGACTACATATGTTTCAATGTCTTGCTGTGCTCTCCACTCCGTTACACTGGTCTGTTTCTGGTTTTATGCCAGTACCAAACTGTTTTGATTACTGTAACTTTGTAATATGATTTTAAATCGGGGAGTTTGTTGCATCCAATTTTGTTTTTCTTTCTCAGCATGGCTTTGACTATTTAGAATTTTGTAGTTCCATGCAAATTTTATATTTGTTTTTTCCTATTTCTGGAAAGAATGTGATTGGAATTTTAATAGGGGTTGCACTAAAATTATATTTTGCTTTGGGTAGTGTGGACATTCAGTTTTTAAATTTTTCATTACATCCTGAAGTAACAGATTCTCTTACATGCTTCAAAAACCTACAGAAAATAAAAAGAAATCACTCTTCTTCTCATGCACATTGAACTATTGATTTGGAAGAAAAGGCCTAATAGATTACAATTTCTGAATCAGTGAGAAGCTACAATTACTTAACCATACTTCTATCTGTGACTCTATAAACAAATCAGCCTTAAAGATTTTTAAAAGAATTTTCTTCATGTTAAAAGAAGTTTGGATAAGATGAATCTGTTAGTCCTCCCAGCTCTAAAATCCTATGTTTTTGTGACAGTAAATTCACTCAAACAGCTGTTGTTTTTTAAATAACTAATTAGCACTACCATAGCTGGCTACTAATGTTAATTGATAGGAACGAAAAAACAGCAATAAATTATTTCAACTCATGTGATTATTTCCTTATTAGGTAATACCTCTAAATATTTGGATGGGATTATTCTATTATTAAACATAATATCCATTATGCATTGATTGCTTTCTTGTGCCAGAGACCTTTCTTGTGTTGTTTTCTTAATCTTTGCATCAACTCCATTAAGTAGATAACATAATTTCCCCCCATTTTATATACCAGGAAACTCAGGCTCAAGAGGTTAAGTGGTTAAGTAAATTTCCCAAGGTTATAGAGATAAGAAATAGTGAAGTCAAGATTCAAATCCAGATTGATTTTATGCCAAACCTTTTGCTTTACCCATTACACCATCCAGTCTTCAGACTTAAGGACAAGCTTTTTCTATGGGCACAAGCCAATTTAATCTACCCTTTGATTGACTGATTGATTGACTTAGTGATCAAATAACCTCTATAACCAGACTCCAATAGGGTAATAGGAGCCAATCTTTCCCATCAATATTCTTTCTGAACACTTTTTATATGCCTTTATATTTCTCTGTAGCTATGATATTATACTTATTCAAAAAGATTCAGAATTATAATTGTTTTTTTTTTCAAATTTCAAACACAGTCCACACTTTGAAGGAATATTCCTGTACATATTATGTGTCGGGGCCTCCCACTCACTCCCTTTACCTTGCTTTATAACATGACCGTCTGTGCAGTTCCTTTGACAGAGTGTGTCACTTTCATACCTAATAGCTACATAGGATTGATATGATACCAGACAAATGTCTTTCCATTTGGGAGAATTTATACCTGAGAAAACACTTTTCCTCCAGGAGCCTCCATCTATCCATCAGGATGAATCATAGGGATGGGTACAAGACAGTCCCTAAAGAGAGGATTTGCCACCTATTTTGATTTCTTGGGCTTTCAGCTCTGAAAAATATACCTACAAATTAAGCATGGAGACTGTTCAAAGTCTTGATGGCTTTGTTCATCTAGATGGAAAAAGAGTAAGGCAGTGTTTAGACCCAACGCCTTTTCCAAATAGAACATGCAAGTTGGGTCCTAAACATTCGCAAGAAGGCAATACTCAGAGTCCAGTCATCTTATTCCAAACAGAAACATTGTTTGGCCAGAAATCACTTCAGGACAGAGCTGATTCCAACATTTCATGCCTATGAAAACGATTCTATTTTGGCCAGCAGATCCTTCTAAAAAAGCCTGTCTAGCCATCCATGGGAAAGGAGTGAGTGCCCCCTGGTGAAAATGTGGGAAACGTTTCCATATGTTATTTTTGGCTGGCAAGAAGGTGCAGATGTCTTCACAATAAAAATATCCTCGCTCAGAGTCCTCATCTCCTTGAGAAGAGCTGGCACCAACTGGAGCCCTGGATCTACAGTGCGGCAGAGATGCACAAAGCCGGGAGGGACGCCAAAGCAATCGCCATGGGTGAGTTTCAGGGGTGGTTTAATATACCTTCGTTGGATCCTCTCTTTCTGCCCCCTTCAAACCCACTCTCTACCCATCTCCACTCTGCTCTGAGTGGCTGGACGTTAGGGATATATTAACACACCTTCCTAGGCCTCTGGTTTCCAGTTGGATTCACCCAAGCAGAGGCACCAGCAGGTGATCAGGGACTGGAGGGAGAGCCAGTATAAGTCAGGAGGTACTAGATCCCTCCACCTGTGATCTCAGCTCCACTACACATCCCCCTATATTTATCAGGCTCTCTCTAGGGTCTGGTGAACTCTCCCTTCCGAAGTTCCTTCAGGCCTGGGGTGATAACAGCTCCCCAGTGCTGCTGGCCTGAGATGCTTCACCATTCTCATTGGGTTCCCTTAATGCCACCCACACCTCTGTAAAAATTTCTTGTAATAGCTGCACCCTCTCAGACTTTGTACTCTCACCGATAAGGAACTTTTCCGTCTACTCCAATATTTCTACAATATGCATCCAACCCTTGGAAACTCCAGGCAAACCTCAGGTTTCGTCTAGTTCCAAATTCCAGTCCCACCAGCTCTGTCCACTTGGACTGGAGTAAAGCCAAGAGAATCACAATGTGGGGCCATGGTTTTCAGGGTCTCACTTCACTGTCCCCATGCCACCCTACTAAATCAAGCTGCAGATTGAACAGAATGAAGATTCTGTTTCCATTCAGCCTTCACCTCTTTCCAGGAGGGGAAGAGAACAAGTTACCCTATCAGGAGAAATCTAAAAGACTTAAACAAATGGTAGATTGGTTCTGTGGGTCTAGAGTTGGCAAGGCTGGGTGCACACAAACCACAGGAACAGAAGGGCAGCCCGCTGGGTCAGCCACCAGGGCACCCAGCCCAAGGGTCTATTTGTTGATAGGAGAACACAGATGCAGTTGGCTGGGCCATGCCAGTCACACCTGCCCTCCAAACATCCGGACTTCCTTCTTTAATCTGTTATGAGACTGTCATTCAAGATTGTGCCTATGTACTTTTTGATGCTGTGAATGGAGATGATGAGGGAGGAGCATGGACTTGGGCCTCAACCCTGGGCTCTGCTCCCAGATCCACTTCTCTCTTGCTGTGTGATGGAGAACAATGTTTTTTGTTTGTTTGTTTGTTTGTTTGTTTGTTTGTTTGTTTTTGTTTTTGTTTTTTGTTTTTTGGGGGTTTTTTTGCGATGCTGGGGATTGAGCCCAGGGCCTTGTGCATGCAAGGCAAGCACTCTACCAACTGAGCTATATCCCCAGCTCGATGGGGAACAATTTTAACCCTTCTGAGGCTGACCAACCCCAACAGTCCAATGACACAATCATACAGCATAGTGTGGCTTGAAGGGTAAATTAAGTCTCGCATGTGACCCTCTCAGACACAGGGTTGATACTCAATGTACATGATTTTGCTTCTTCCCTTTTCCTTCCTGAGGTATTCTAAGGTTCCATACCTTTACTGAAATTTATCAGTCAGAGCATCATGAAGAAAACTACCTAGAACTCACACAGGGATTGAACTCTTCTGTATCCAGAAAGGTTCTCCTTACTTCCTTTGACATCTGCCCCAGATCAAGCACAGTAAGGATCATAAAATTAATGATACGAGCTTATTATTGAGGCCTCTACACAACAGGCTGTCTTCTAAGACTATTTTTAACTTCATGTTTATCAAAGATATAAAGGTACATATTTAAAGAGTCAAAGTGTTGTGCAAGTTTGTACAAAGCTCAGCAACTCCCACTCAGCCCCCCACTTCTGCTGTCCCAGGGTCCACTGCTTTCACATCTCTGATAAGGATACACTGGGCGTAGTTACCACTGTGGATTTAAACAGCTGATAATTAAGCCATATGTTGATGAATTGTGCTTGATTGGAGAGAAATATCTTTAAATCACTCAAAAAAAAAAAAAGAATACACTCCATGTCTCTCAAGAGCATACTTGTGGTATCATTTATTTAGTTTGTACTTGTAGATATTATTTATCGACCTCCTCCGATGGGTACTGACCCCTGAACTTTTATTCATTCTCCTGCTTCGCCATGCACCCTCTCCACTCCCCCCAGCTTCCCAATAAAACTACTTGCAATTTTGTCAGATCAATATTCAGTGTTGACATAACTACATAAACGCTGTCCAGTTTAGTCATAAGTAAACTAATAATGATTATTCTTTCCTGTAAAAATGTTCATTTCCTTAGAGACAATGTCTTGTTTTCTCATTTGTTTTGTTTTGTTTTCTATGAACTTGCCACTGATAAAATTACAAACTCTCTGTCCTTATGTCCAACCCTCTTCTCAAGATATTCAGATGATTCACAATGGGTTGTGAATCAGGGACAGTGGAGATTAACTGGATTTGGCAACAGAGGGAGGAGGGATGAAAATGGGAAAGACTGTAGAATGAATTGGATGTAACTTTCCTATGTTCACATACATATATGCAACCAGTGTAACTCCATATCATGCACAACCACAAGAATGGGAAGTCAAAATCCATGGATGTATAATACGTCAAAATACACTCCACTGTCATGTATAACTAAATAGGACAAATTTTTTTAAAAAAAATGTAAAGATATTCAGATGATGGGTATTCAATCAATTTCCTTTTCTTGGAGAAATCTCTCCTAGAAGCTTCTGATATGCACCAAGCTGAACTGCAACTACTATCCTAGGGTCTCTTCAACAGCTTCCTGCAGATTCTCTTTACCTCTCCCTCCTGTTGGATCTCCTTGTTCCTGAATCCCACATCTTCCTCTTTATTGGTTTCTTCCCTCTTTTGAGTGGAGCACATCCTTCCCTAGCTCCTTGAGAATGGATATGGAGGGTGTAAACTTACTGAAATAGTGCTTACCTAAAACACTTTTATTCAACCCTCATTCTTTTTTTTTTCTTTTCTTAAGTATGGGGGGGTTAAAATATTGTTTTGAGTAAAGAACTTAAGGACAGTAAAACAACAACAAAAAAAAAAACCTTTTGACAACTGTCATTATATAAACAAGTAGAAATCTCCTTATAGTAAAAAAAAAAAAAAAAAAAAAAACCCTAAATGGACACAGAACAAAGAAAGGAGCCTCCACTGTTTGGGGCACATACCTAAAACAGCTCCTATTACCATTTTTTTAGCATCTCTTCTTGTTAGAAGATTCTTTCACATAAAGATTGCCCACCCTCGTGTATGATTGAAGGATTGGCCATGTGTAGAATCTAAATGGTCATCATTTTTCTCCACATTTTGAAGGTCTTCTCCGTTTGTCTTCCAGCATCAATAGCACAGTCAGAAACTTTGAAAACATTGGGCTCCCTGGATATCTTTGTATGTGGCTAGTTTTTATTTTTTTATTTTTATTAATTTTTTATTTGTTCTCATTTGTTGTCCATGACAGTAGAATGCATTTATGCATTTTGATGGATCATACATAAATGCAGTGTAATTTCTCATTATTCTGATTGCACATGTTGTAGGATAACATTGGTCATGCAGTCATATAGGTACGTGAGATAGTAATGTCTGCTTCACTCCACTATCCTTCCTACCCCCATACTCTTTCCCCTCCCTTCATTCCCCTCTACCTAATATAAAGTAACTATTCTTCCCTAGCAACCCCGACCCTTATGGTGAATTAACTTCTGCATATCAAAGAAAACATTCAGTCTTTGGTTTTTTTGGGTTTGGTTCAGTTCTCTTAGCATGATATTCTCCAGCTCCATCTATTTACCAGTAAATGCCATAATTTCACTCTTCTTTAAAGCTAAGTAGTATTCCATCATATATATATATATATATATATGTATATATATATTTATTTATGAATGATGGTTGGTTCCATAGTTTAGCTATTGTGAGTTGAGCTGCTATAAACATTGATGTGGCTGCGTCACTGTAGTATGCTGATTTTAAGTCCTTTGGGTATAAACCAAGAAGTGGGATCACTGGGTCAAACAGTGGTTCCATTCCAAGTTTTCTGAGGAATCTCCATACTGCTTTCCATAATGGTTGCACCATTTTGCATTCCCACTAGCAATGTATGAGTGTACATTTTCTCCAACCACTGTGCTGATAACCCCCTATCTGGACATTTTATTTTTAGTTCTGAGAAATGGTTTCTCTTTCTGAAACTCCCACTGTTCAGATACTGGACTTCACAGATTAGTGCTCTACATTTTCTTACTTTCTATCACTGTCTTTTTATTCTGCTTTATAAAAGATTTTCCTGGAGTAATTTTTACTCAGCTTACTCCTCAAACTCTTGAATTTTTCATCTGTTTCCTTTTTAATTCCTGAGAATTCTATTTAGTGGCTTCAGTGTTTCCTTTTTAAAGTATCTCGTTCTTGATGTACAGATGCAATTTTCCATTTTTCACCACTTTTGTTCTTGCTGTTGCTATCTTAATGATGATTTTTATTTCCGTCAATGTTTGGGCTTTCTCTTAAGTCTCATGATTCGGTTGTCTGCTGCACTTCAGAGTGTAAGGAGAAAGAGCAGATGAGAAGTTCTGAATGGTTCATACTCACTGAGAAGTTCAGCAGGTGTCTGGCTGGGCTGCTGCCTGGAAAGATGTCCACAAGCCAGAGCAGATTTCCCAGACAAGGCTCTTCTAGATCTCCTAGGAAGGAAAGAGGCCTGACTGTCACTGCAGAGGCCTGAGGAAGGGAGATGGCATTCATTCTTCAAACCCCATGTTTTCAGTACGGTAAGGCCACCTTCAACAACAACTGGGGTCCCCTATTCCGGATACGCTCTGGTTTTGTTTGTTTGTTCTTTTTAATTATACATGACATTAGAGTATATTTTGACATATCGTACATACATGGAGTATAACTTCCCATTCTTGTGGTTGTACATGATGTGGAGTTACACTGGTCATGTATTCATATATGAACACGGGAAAGTTAAGTCCGATTCATTCCACTATTTTTCCTATTCCCCTCCCGCTCCCTTCCCTTCTTTCCCTTTTGTCTAATCCAATAAACTTCTATTCTTCCCTGCGCCCCCCCTTATTTTGTGTTAGCATCCATATATCAGGGAACCTTTGGCCTTTGGTTTTGTGGGACTGGCTTATTTCACTTAGCATGATTATCTCCAATTCCATCCATTTACTGGCAAATGCTATAATTTCATTCTTCTTTATGGCTAAATAATGTTCCATTGTGATACCCTCTGTTTTAACCTCCCCAAACAATAAGCTGCTGGTCTTTTGTTGAGACAAAGGAATAGCAGTTGTCCAGCTGTGGACTGTGATTTGAGTCTCAAACTGTTCTAAAACAGGCCCAACAAGTCCTCCTGGACTTTGAGCCCCTATTTACCTCACTTTGTGTTCCCAAAGCCATTCTTTCTTCTGCAGTTTAAATCAGGTTGACTTTTACTCTCCACACTGCAATCTGAGGATCCTCCTTTTTCAGATGTGCTGAGTTCTTGCCATTCTATTAATCTGTTAAGACCTTACAAAAATTTCTTATTGCTGTCTTCTCTCCAATTCATTCATTCACAACAGCAACCATCTACCTTCTAATTTTTTTTCTTTTAATTTTTATTTGATCTTTATAGTCATACATGACAGTAGAGTGTATTGTGACATATCATACATATGTGAATGGAGTACATCTTCCCATTCTTTGGTTGTAGTGATGTGGAGTTACACTGGTCATGTAACTATATGTGAACATAGGAAAGTTAAGTCCAGTTCATTCTGCTGTCTTTCCTATTCACCTACCTTTTTTAAAGTTCCATTTTAGTGGAGTTTCAGGAGATAATAGAAGTAAATGAGCCAACCACATGGGTTCCACATGTCATCTTTTCTCAGATGTCCACTGAGCACTTCACATGTACTATTTCATTTACTCCTCACAGTTCTCCTCCAGACAAGGTACACCATTATCCACATTCCACAGATGTGGAAACCAAAGCTCAGAGAATAATTTACCAAGCACTGTGCAATGTATAGGAGGCACACCTTGAATTTAAAAGCAGATCTGACTCCAGAGCCTTCTTCAGACATAAAGTAGAACTAAAGTCAGGTACAGTGGCGCATGCCTGTAATTCCAGCTGCTCAGGAGGCTGAGGCAGGAGGATCACAAGTTTGAGACCAGCCTCACCAACTTAGCAAGACCATAGGCAACTTAGTGAGACCCTATCTCAAAATAAAAAACATAAAGGGCTGAGGGTGTGGCTCAGTGGTAGAGCACCCCTGGGTTCAGTCCGCACTACCACTAAAATAAAATAAAATGGAAGGAAAGGAAAGAATGTAAAACTAAGGGAAAAAACCAGATTAACCTCTCAACCCTGTAGTCTATAGCTTCCTATATCAGCATTCCTATATGTGAAAACTGGGCTGAGTTTGAGTTAAAACTCATTTCCCAAGTGTTTCTAGTATGATGTCTTCATCTTAGCTAAACAACTGTCTGAACATTTGGATGACCATCATTTTATTGGATTTTAATATGATAGGTGATACTCTAAGTAAATACAAGAGAGTGAAGGATGAAAACTCTCAAGTTTGAGCTCATTCAGTGAGGATTTATCTCAAGGACAGTCATTTAAACCATAGAACGTCAGCTGGGCAGATCTAGCATTCACACTGTTTATAATTGGAGTCTGTAAAATAAGCTTTCTCTCAGTCCTGATCTGCTTTGTTTTTCATCAAGTGTTTGAGGGAGTGAGAGAAGACTCAGAATGTTCTCTTCTGTCAGGAAGAATTCACTTCAGTGCAGTCCTCTCTGCCCCGATGAGTGACAGAAGAAACTGGAACTGCATGATTTTCTCTCCCTTTTCTTTGGTGGGCTGGTTGTCTATCTACAGAGACCTCTTTCTCAGGGAAACCTCAGTTTTTGCATTTAAGGACTTTCACCTGATTGGATGAGACCCACCATGTTACTGAGAGGATGAACTAATTGTAGATATCACCCCATCTACAAAACACCTTCAGAGCAACACCTTGATTAGTGTTCAATTGAATAATGGGTACCATAGTGTCTTATCAAGTTGATGCATAAAACTGGTCATTGCAACATAGAAGCTCATTATTGACTCACACCCAGCTACACACATAGACTGGTGGTATAGACACACATTAGCTTGAGAGTTCTTAACTAACTAAAAAATTGGGGGAATGTTTTCATAGTTTAAACCAAGACTAAAAGAGGGGCCTACACTGTCAAGACTCTATCTTCCTGATGGCCGAGGAGACAATTATGCATATTATTAGAGCAGGAAAAAAATGTGTATCCTTTAGCCAGCAAAGAAGAACATAAAGTCCTTTGCTTCATCTAGAAGAAAATGGAAGGTTTGGGGGACTTTTTTTTTCTAGTTGCATATAAAATATTTTGAAAATGAAATTTAAATTTGTGTATTAAGTGTGCTAACTCCTGGATATGCCCTTGTTTTGATTCTTTATAAAAGGCCTTCTAGGGCTAGGGTTGTGGCTCAGTGGTTGAGTGCTTGCCTAGCAAGTGTGAAGCACTGGGTTTGATTCTCAGCACCACATAAAAAAATAAATAAAATAAAGAGAGTGTGTCCATCCACAGCTAAATTTTTTTTTTAAAGGCTTTCTAAAATGCTAACTATTAGCAACGATGTGGAGAAACCCAACTCTCACACACACCGGTGGGAACAGAAATTAGATAACTACTTTGGAAAGTTATTTCACAATATCTTCTAAACTATGACCCAGCAACCCACTCCCAGATGTAACCCCAACAGAAATGTGTAAAATAGTCCCCCAAAGAAATTGTTATTGATTTTAAAGCATGGCCATGATATTTATCAGTTCCTCCCATCCAAAGATGGAGTCTGTTCCCCAACCTTTTCAATTTGGGTTAGTCGCGTGTCAGTGAAAGTATGCAAGTTCTAAAGCCTTGAACTCAAAATGCCTTAAAGTTTTTACTTTCACCCTCACTATTCTGAGATGCCATGTAAGAAAACCCACCAACACCAACGGCCAGGCCTGAGGGAGGCCATCTTGAGCCTTCCATTCCTGTCAACTACAGTCACATGGCGAATTCACACAGAGCCAATGGTGGGTCCACACTGAGCCAACTCACTGAATCATGAGAAACAGTACATCACTGCTGCCTTTTTGTTGTGGTTTTATATACAGCAATCGAGAATGGATTCAAACATGTTCTAGAATGTTCTAGTCCCAAACTGGGAACTTCTCAAAGCCCATCCATGAACAGATAAACTGTGGTGTAGTCACATATTCAAATACAATGAGAATACCACTATACAACAGCACCTAAGAATATCAAGGAATCTCAAAAATGGAGCAGAATGAAAGAACATGGAGGAGAGGACACAGAGGTGAAAATAATAGGTGAAACTATCCAATACTGTTAAAAGTCAGAATAGAGTTTTCCCCTGCAGAGACAGTAACTAGAAAGGAACACAAATGGCTGTGGGGAGGGGTACTAGAAGGGTTCAGTTCTTCAGTCTAGGTAGTGGAGGCATAGGTGTGTTGGATTTATAAAAGTCCAGCAAGCTGTAGACTTTTCTCATATGTTTCTCTACTTGCATATAATACTTAAATAAAAATTTTTAAGTTCATATCCTAAAAATGACCTACTATATTGGGGTTGTTGTAAATAGGATGCACCTTTCATGTCAACGAGCAATTACACATGGATTCAGATTCTCTGAAAATGAATTCCCCAGAGGTACCTTAAAATTATTTTATTGAGCTCTGTTAGCTCTGAGGTCTAGTTACAGTTGCCCTTAAATGTAGATAATATCTTTCCTAGGAGTTAGCCAGAAATATGAGGTCAGACCGGAACTGGAAATTAGAGTCTCTCTACCCTTGAATGCCCTGTACTTCTCTGATAAATAATCAAAGTGCTGTTCAGTCCACAGAAAGGTGTGTCTGAAGGACATGGTGGTAAGGAAGGTGGGTACCTTGGTTGCTCTTGGGGAATACATATTCTAGGGAGATCTACTTCAGCTTATCCAGGGACAGGGAGCTAGCTCATGGCTTCATAAAAGTGCCTAATCTACTCCCAGTAACTTTGCTTGTTAGAAATAGCTTTCTTGCATTAAAGCAAAACTTCTCCATGTGGCTTCTAGTTTGGTGTCTGAAGTAGCATAAGAAACAACCGTGTCTCCTGATCCTCCTTTGCTCCAAATTCAACAGCCTAGGTTCCTTTCACAATATCTCATTTGATACGATTCTCCCCCTGTCCCCTGCCCTTTCTGGCTGCCCTGTTGGGACAAGCTCCAGATTGGCAAGACTCTAATAAAGCACTGGACTCAAAACCAGACACAATATTCCAGGTAAGGATTTGTCAACTATTGACACTGTGGACACTAATTCTTATTATGGGATTGTCCTGCATCACAGGGTATACAGCAGTCCTGGCTTCTACCCACTGGATGCAAGCAGCTAAGTGTGCCATCAAAAATATCTCCAGACATCACCAGGTAGCCCTTGGGGGACAAAATCACCCTAGCTGAGAACCACTAACCTGAAGAACATGAATGCAAGGCTTTTAGTCCAGATGTTCTAATGCCTACCCTTGAGTCACAAAGTCACCCATCTTGCATGGCTTCTTGGATAGTAACTACAAACTTGCCTTTGCTTGCAGGTATACCACCCCAAATAAATATATACATAAATAAAATAGGGAATAAACAGGCAACAGCCCAGAGAAAAACAAAGTTTGAATGGGGCCACACAAAGTAAAATTCTCTCTACTTTCTATAAAATGAAGTTGATAGCTTTATTTTACACCCATGTCTCTTTCAGAAGAGAACTGCTAGAATAGAATTCGACAGACAAAAATCAAGTTTCTGTGTTAGTCAGTTTTCTGTTGTTGTGACAAAACACCTGAGAAAATCAACTTAAATGAGGAAATACTTATTTTAGTTCAAGATTTCAGAGGTTTAAGCCCACAGTCACTTGGCTCCATTGTTTCCGAGCCTGTGGTGAGGCAGAAGATCATGATGGAGGAAAGCTACTCACCTCATGGTGGCCAGGAAGCAGAGAGAAGGAGCCAAGGACAAAATATAGCCTTTAAGAGCACATCCCCAAGGACCTACTTCCTCCAAGTCAGCCCCACCTCCTAAATTTCCTTCACCTCCCAATAACCCTTTAAGTTATGAATCCATCAATGGATTAATCCACTGATACATGATGTGGTCAGCTTCCAAGGCTCCACCTCTGAACACTGCTGTCTTGGGGGCCAAGCCTTCAACACATGAGGAGCTATGGGGAGACATTTCAGATCTAACCCATAACAGTCTCTATAACCAGATATAAGAGAATCAGAGTCCAGAAACAAAGTATGTGTAATTCTAATTCCACACTAATCCCATCTCCAATTCCATATGGCAGGGCAACAAAATGTAGGTTAAGAAAAGGAGAGAGCCAGTAAGACTTCGGGTTCTTAAAATCCTCAGGAGTCTAACAAGTTAGAATCAAAAACCTGATCTTCCTCCTATGCTTAATAACCTGATCTTGTGCCTGAATGAATAACAGTCTGGTGTGTGGTAAGCAGATACTCGCCGATTCGGCAGACAGTGTGGATTTACTGGGGAACCCAAGGAGTATCTTGATGGGGCTGATTCTACTTCAGCAGGTGGACTTTTGAAATGGGCAATAGATTGGATCTTGGTTACTTTGTAAACTATAGAAATTCAAAGTTGTTGTTAGTCTAACACTTACCCGCTGGTACATATGGTACTAGAATTCTCCATAAGTGAGCTCAGCTTGTCATCAAATGGCACTTCTCGAAAAGTGCACTGCAAGCACTCAGCACAGAAAGGTAAACCAAGTGATCTGCTGTCCCCCACCGCCTGTGTAGTGTAAATGCTCTTTGAGTTTCCCATTCACTTGAGAGCAGGGAAACACAGTATTTTGGCTCGGGTGTGCAGGACTACAAGAATTCCTTAAAGCTTGGGGTGGGAAGCGGGCGGAGAAAGGCCAGTGGTGGATTCTTTTGTTTGGTTTTTATTGTGCATGACTAAATGTATTAGACATGTTGGATCACACCGAATGTGCATCCGTGAATCATGGTGCTGTGGAATTTGTATGCATTTTGCCTACTAATATTAACTGCCTTTCCAGCTACAAAAGGCCTCCTTACTAAGATGACATCTGAGTCATTTTAATAAAATTACAGAGACCATGCTACGGCAGCCTTCTGTAAGAAACAAGAGATCTTTCCCAAAACCTTTCTATATAATGATTTTCTATGATTTTTTTTTCCTCCAAAAATAATATGAGGAAAGAACTAGGGATAGGGAAGTAAGAAGTAAGATGCAGGAAAAGAAGAGAACATAATAGATTTTAGAAGCTACTCTTCACCATCCACAACAAACTATAAGTAAAAGCACATTTTCAATTTAATCTTTTTCCTAAAAATACCCTGAGCCTCTGCTATGCATATGGGGTTTGGCTTGGCTTGGTCGTGCTCTCTGTGATCGCTGGAAGGTTACTGATTCAAAGGACAGACCATTCTTTAAAGATATGGATTGTTTTTTTATTCTTTTGTGGATGGTGTGGTAATAAAGTATCGCACTGGGCTACTACCAGACACCAGGGGGAGGGATCTGAACGCAGAAAGGTTTCCATCAGCTTTATTATCATTCCTTGGGAGAAGAAAAATGAGATTTACTTAATCACAGGAGTATGACAAATTTCTTTCTCCAAATCTCAAAATGTTTTTCAGTGAAGATTTTCAATTGAGAGAGATTATTATTTGCGGGGGAGGGGGAATCCTTGAATACGTCTTTGCTCCACGTTTGAAAATCCCTCACCAAGAGGATTACTGCTAGCTTTATTGCTATGTCACAAAGCCAGGTACTTTGAGTTTAAAACAAAGGTAACGTGGCTCAGGAGCAACGGGTGTGATTGTGTCCCTAGCCCTCTCTCTACTATATAACCTTGAATAAGTCACTTTGTTTCTTTGTGCCTTGATTTCCCCCTCTTGCAAAAGGAGGGCTTTGAGGTAGATTATCTTTAAGGCCTCAACAGCTCAAAGAAATCTTCAGATTAAATTTGTTCCTGCCTGCCAGCCAGATATCATTCTGAGCAAACATATTTGCTCCACTGAATGCCTGTGTTTCCCCATACACATAATTGACGATATTTTTATACCTGAAGTGACAATTTCATCACTTACCTACCCCATATCATTTAAGGTCTCCTCATTCTGCTTTGAAGTTCAAAGAAAGAGAAGACTCTGTATAATGAGAATGGCCCCTTTGAAATGCTCCCTCCGCAGCTGCAAGCTCGGCAGATCCTGCACTGTACGAAGAAGAGGAGGCTATTGTGATGCAGATGGGCTCCAAAGTACATCTGCAGCAAGAACATTTCCATGGGTCTTTTACTGTATTTCTTCTATTATTCATAGAACACAATGTAAATGAAGTCATAAATTTTACCCCCCACACTAGATGTAGAAAGAAGATAATGGAAATTGTGAATTATGAATGAATCACTGTTATTGTAATTCCTTAAGGATTCTGATGGAGATGATTAAATTCATGCAAAGATACAGATTCTCAACTTTTATGCCTGAGTCCTTAGTAATGCCTCTTGGAATTTCACAAGGAATGGAACAGAGATGATCTTGGCTTCACATTTACCTGCCAAATAGTCTCACAGATAATCTACCTAAACCAGGACAGATCATCTTATTAAAGATAAAGAATTCATTCCTGGGGGAGGGGTAGATGTAGCAAACTATGTGTCTTCTAATGAATCAGACACACTGCTTAGGATCCTAAACACAGAACAGTTGAAACCTTCAATGCTATGTCCTAGGGGATTGGCTCTATCTTTTAGAAAACCAGAGAGGAAAAGAAAATATTAAGTAGAGGGAAATGTCTTTTCTTAAAAAGATGGACCATGAGGCTGGGGATGTGGTCTCAGGGTACAAGTGCTTGCCCAGTGTGCACAAGGACCTGACTCTGATCCCCAGCACACACCCCCAAAAAATCAGAAATCTAATAAAGTCAAGGATGAAGTTTTTTTCCCCCGTCTAAATTTGTTTGATAACAAGAATTCTGGTCAACAATTATTCTCTCAACCATGGTACACAATTCTTCTAAATAACGACAGTGGACCATGAGACTCAAGCCGTTCTGGTTTTGATGATGATAGAAAGTGATTAGAAGTACTTCACTGATCTGAGACAAAGCCTCTGGAAAATTTCAACCTTAATCCACTTTAGTCTTGTGCCAGGCTTTTAGAAGGTTAGAGCCCCCAAAATGAGATTTGAGATGATATTTAACAGTTCAAGTGTCATTCCGGAAAGAGTTCTCTTCTGCAGAACCCCAAAATAGATTTTTGACATTTTTATACAACCGAATATGCATGGATAGATAAAGATATCGGCACATGCAGACTTCTGTTCAGCGGCTGCTTTCTACTCTCAGACACAAAATAATTTAAAATTTAGAATATATGTGATTATGCAGGTAGGAGTGAGAGATTCTCTACAAAAGATGTTAACATTCACCAAAAATGTGGTAGATGCAAGGTGAGGGAGCGGTGCTCCGGCAGCCAAAATCCCCTCCCCTCAGTATGCTGTCTGCTAAATGGGCTAGATGATATTTAAGGCGATGTCCAGATTCAACCTTTTCAGTTCTTGATTAGGAAGTGAAGTGAAATGCAAATTTTCTTACTTAATAAAGGCTGGAGCCTGGGCTATGAGGTGAATAGGAAGTTAGGACCCCCTTCTGTGTTTTGTGGCTTGGGAATGTCCTGGAGACTTGTTGCAGGGGTTCTACATAGAGGAGAGTTTAGGGACACAGGCAAGGTCACTGCAGTTGCTGACCAAGAGCAGTCTTTGCCAGTTACCAAAGCTTAGGACGGCTAATGATCTAAGGATGCTAATTCCCCAGCTTCCAGAAGCTGCAAGCGCTCATGGGATCACGTGCTCACGGTGGCCAGGTAGAGTCTTGGAGAAACTCCCATCTGGTCCATTTGCACCCTCCAGGCGTGCTTCCTTCAGCTCAGGCCCCATTCATCTCCTCCATCCTCATGAACTCTCCTGACAACTCTCGGGTATCACTCAGCACCCAGTCAGGAAAACAGAACTTGGGTCAAATTGAGGGCGTTTAACATGGAGAAAGGTACAGAGGTGCTAGAAGAGCTGAAAGCAGCATCAGAGAGCTGTGGGAAGCAGCTACCACCCTAGAGCTAGAGAGACAAAGGGTTCCCAGAACCCAGATGCTCCCTCCAAGAGGGGACCAGGAGGGGATGCTGCCTGCTCACAACTGGAACCACAAAGGTGATGCAGCTGCTGCCAAAGGTGCCACCAGAAGCAGAGAGAAATGAAGGAGAAATACACTGCCACATCCTCCTCTCCCCTTCAGATGCAGTGTCTGCGTCTCACCTTGAACAAGCCACCCAGAGGCCCACTGGGAAAGAGAATCTGGGGAGCAGAGTCTGCAGCAGTCAACCTGAGAGAAATCACAGCAGTGGATGGTGACACACAGGTCTCCATGCAAGCGGGCAATGACCCTCACACCTAGAAATCTTCAGCAGGAGGATCTGCAAGTGAGCCCTTGTAGGCAGCTCAAGACCTTCCAGTTCCTCAAGCCTGGGCCTCTGAAGCTCAAAACCAAGAAGACACTCTGGTCTCCGAATTCCCACTATGGCAATGAAGATGGAGTGTCAGGCAGAGAAGAACCAAAAGCCTGAGAGACAACAAATGAGCCACATGGTTAATACTTTCAGAACATTACGTTACATGTCACTCTCCATGCTCTTGGCCACTTTTCTAATGTCCAGTGTCCATCACCTGCTATGATAGCCTCCTGAGATTCCCATCACTGCCTCCCTGGTTTAAAATTCACCATTTACGTGTGGGGAAAAAAAGTCACATCAACTTTACCCACACAATGGTTATATTCAATAAACGTCAAGCAGACAAATCAGTTCTTTCATATCCAACAGATGAAACACTCTTCATCTAGCAATATTAGCAGCACACATAACCCATATTAGTTCTTCACATGCTCCAATTTGATAGCATCAAGAGACAAATGCCCATGACTCATTCATCAAAAAGAGCCAGGCAGAAGTTCCAACCCACCTTCATTTCTTACGGTGCTGGGTCATGCTTTCATAGTGCCCACCACTTCCCTCTTGGTAACATGATTCACATTTGTAATGACCCCTGTGAAGTCTGCTTTCCCTGAACTATTAAGCTCTAACATTGCAGGAACTGGATCAGTGTGATTCTCCAATATGTTCCTAGCTCCACAGTGCCAGGCACTGAGCAGGCATATCATGTTGGTACAATGAATTGATGGATGAGTGAATGAATGAACAAGCAGAAAACATACAGGAAAGCCTTTGAGCATGCTAGAAAGACATTTTCCCCCTTGAAGAATAGCCTTCCACATAGACAAGGAAGGAAACACCAAAGATTCACAAGCCCCAACATTATCTGCCTGCTACCAAATTCTTCTCACAGATTTCCCCCCTTAGAGTTCATGTACATAGTCACCAAGTAGTGCCTGGGAAGTAGAAGTTCTTACTGAAGTGGCATATTGAGGCCATATCAGGGAGGAGAGTAGTTGACAAGGTTGAAATGAGCATTCTGAGGCTATCAGAGCTGTGGGATTCAAGCTTGGGAATAACTGCTTCAATTAAAATCATTCTTTCCAAGTACAATTGGCGAAGTGTAATTTTTATGTCTGACTCTCCTCAAAAATCTTTCATCTTTTTATGAAATTTCCATAATTACTTTTTGAAAGGAAAATTTTCTTTTCCAAAGTCTGCAGGTTTCTGAGATATCAGTGAGCCCTGATTTGGTTCCACAGTTCTTAACGTAAGATAAAGTAAAAGTTCTGTTTTTACATAAACCTTAAATCAACGAATGGTTGTGTGGGTGCTTACAAATCATCTAAAGTATTGAAATGTAAGGAAAGGACAAGAAACCCAAGGAAGAGATTCCCAAGCATGGCGGCCCTCAAAGGCATCTCAGATGCCTACTTCCAAGCTCTTTTAGGCATCCTGATTGAGTAGGCCAGGAGTAGCAGTGAAACCCCATCATAAACTTCCCCAGTGAACAGACACTGGGCTCCCACTGATCTCCCTCCCAGCTTTGGTATTCCTAGAATCCCAGTCTTTCCATAGGCAGGGAGCTTGTGTCCCAGCAGCTCCTACTTTTTAAGAAGATCATCAAAAGGCAGGGTTTCTCCCCTTACAGGGTTGTGCTTGGTGTTTTCTGTACACACACAAGCTCTCAGCAACACACACGCATGCACACACACTGAGCTGAAGACTCTTCAAATACCTCCTTAATTCTTGCAGTAAGCCTCCCAAGGCAGGCCTGATAACCTCTCTTCCACAAATGAGGCAACCAAGAGTTAGAGAGGTTGAGAAGCTCACCCCAAATCCCCTATTTTTTTGAGTGGCATAAGCAGGATTTGAAATTGCTACAGATTCCACAGCCGATAGGTTTGACCACCACACTAGCCCACCTGATAAAACAAAAGGCCTGGAATTCTCACTTATATAGAGGCACCAGTGACAGAAGAGGAGATTCAAATTTCAACCAATCCTCCAACAAGAAGGCTACCACAAAGTAAGCAAAGGCACACAGAAGGACAAACACCACCATTTCTTTTCCAGGAAAAATTTGGTTGCTATCATTATTCACAATAGGCCAAAGGCGGAAACAACCCACAAGTTCATCAGTAGATAAATGGATAAACAAAAGGTGATAGAGACATAGAATGAAATATTAGTCAACCTTAAAAATGGATGAAATTCCTGGGCTGGGGCTATAGCTCAGTGGTACAGCACTTGCCTGGCATGTGTGAGGCACGGGGTTCGATCATTAGCACTACATAAACATAAATAAATAAATAAATAAATAAATAAATAAATAAATAAAATATAAGCATTCTGTCCATCTATAACTACAAAAAAATTAAAAATTAAAAAAAGATTTGGAAAACTAGATATCGGCTAAACCAATTAAAATAATTATTAAAATACAAAGGAATATTACTCAGCTTTAGAGAAGAATGAGATTATGGCATTTGCTGGTAAATGGATGGAGTTGGAGAATATCATGCTAAGTGAAATAAGCCAAACCCAGAAAACCAAAGGCTGAATGTTTTCTCCAAGGCGGGGGCGGGGGTGTTGGGAAGAAGAGTTCCTGTAGATTAGGTAGAAGGGAGTAAAGGGAGGGGAAGGAGTATGGGGGTAGGAAGGACAGTAGAGTGAAGCAGACATTATTACCTTATGTACATATATGACTACATGACCAATGCGATCCTACAACATATACAATCAGAAAAATGAGAAATTATACTCCGTTTATGTATGATCCACCAAAATGCACAAATGCATTCTACTGTCATGTATAAATAAGCAGAAAAAATAAAATTTTTTTTAAAATGAATGAAATTCCTATACATATGTGCTGTGATGTGAATGAAACTTGAAAACCTGGTGCTAAATGAAATAAGCCAGATACAAAAGGACAAATATTGTAGAAGTTCACCTAGACACTTGTGAGTTATCTAGAATAAACAAATTCACAGAGACAAAAGTAGAATAGAGGATAACAATACTTTTCCATTCCCAGGCTAGGAGAGGGAGAATGGGAGTTGATTTGTAACGAGAGCAGTGTTTCTGTTTAGAGTGATAAGAAAGTTCTGGGAAAGACTGTATGACATTGTAAATGTACTGAATATGGTTGAATTTTCCACTTAAGCATCGTTCAATTGGTTTAAAAAAAAAAATGGGTATACAACAACTACAACCAAACTGGATCAATCCTAGATAGCCAAAAATGGAGTTATATTTTTAAATCCATAAATGTAACTTACTTTAATAAATTTAAAGATATAAAACTAAAAATGAAAAATAAAGCAAAACCCCTGCAATGGTCACTGAGTCAGCTCTTTCCCATTCTACCATTGCAGTCAGTACTGTTTGAAATTTTTAAACAGGCTGTTAAAGTGAAGTGTCCCCAGGATACCATTGTAAAAAATGGTACCAGGTCAAAGTAATTTGGAGAATTTTCTATTCTTTTATTTTACATTTTTCTTCCCTTTGTCCAGAAAAATCAATTCAGTAAACATATGGACTATCTTTTTAAATGTGATTTATGAAGGTATTTAAGTAATTGTCACAGGAAGTTCTTCTCAGCCCCCAGCACTTCCAGTGTCAGGCTTCCCCCAAGATTTCAATGACAAATGCTGAGCCTAGTGAACTTCCTATGTACAGTGGATTTCTTTTTCTTTTTTCCATTACAAACAGCCAGGCATCCTACATGCACCTGTAAAGAGACGGCCATAGAGCAGTTCTCTACAGCTTTGAAGGAGGAAGGAGGAGGGAGGAACAAACTACAAAATCTCAACCAGTATGAGTCAGCACAGGGACAATCACCAAATTCTAAAGGTCAAGGTCTAGAAGCTTCTGTTTTTAGACATTAAAGACATAGATAAAGAACAGGCAAAGACAAAATGCCGAACTCAGCATGCAGTGGCATTGTGAGTTTTCTAACATTTCCTAACACGTGTAATACTGCCATGGCCTTGGGTAAGTGTGTGAATGGTATCTTCATTCTAGTGTCTTGGATGAATGCTCAATAATGATTATTTCTGTGTCATTTAAATTTAAGTCATTTAGAATGGGTGATAATTTGGGGAGACTGAGGAGTTTGTGAGAGGCCCCTCCCCCTTCTGGGGAGCTGCACTCTTGAAGGAAGTTAGGTGAACTCACAGAACAGACAGCAATAATGAGATACCAACAAAATGGAGTCTATGGATCACTTCAGGTTACCAACTGGGAAAATCTATAAAAATGTGACCCCAGGACACCCAGTCCTTGGTGCTCTTGCCAAAGATAGAATCCTGCCCGCTCCTTGCTCATGGCTCTGTTCACACTGGCCTCCTCTCTGATTCCATCAGGCCAAGTTCCTTTCCTGCCCCGGGGGCCTTAGCCCATGCTATCCACTCTGCCTGGAATGATCTCCCTAGTGAACTCTGAATGTTTGCTAAGCAACCTTCAGAGGTCTGCTTAAATGACCTTCTGGGTGCCCTCAATGATTCCAGACAGGCTAGGTCCCTATGCTACTGTGATCTGAATGAGGTCTGTCCCCCTCAAAACTTAATTCCCCATAGCAATGACATTGAAATGTGATGGGACCTTTAAGAGGTGGAGCTTAGTGGGAGATGACTGGATCATGTCATGAAGTAATTAATGCTGATCTCTCCTGCAGACTGGTTCCCAAGAAAGCAAATTGTTATGAAAAAGTGAACGTGGCCTTCCCTGATGTCTTTTTCTCCCTCTCCCACTCCCTCTCCCTCCCTCTCCGTTTTTCCTTTTTGCACACACTCCCTTTAGGTGATGCTATTTACCAGAAGCCAATGCTACTGCCATACCCTTGAATCTCTAGAACTGTGAGCTAGATAAACCTCTTTTTTTATAAAGTACCCAGCCTCAAGGTAGTTTGTTATAGCAACACAAAACAGACTAAGACACGTACTCTATGAGACACTGTACCTGTCCATTAATTGTTCTCATCACATTTGAAATTAGTAGCTTAGATAATTAGCTCATAGCTGTCTCTCCCACTCAACTCTAAACACCATGAGAACAAAAATGACTGTATTTTTCAGGATCAGTCACGTGTTTCTCAGGGCCCACTGCTAAATGAAAATGTGAGTCCTTTTATTTATAAAGTATTAAGAGTTTCCAGATGGTGACAACAGGACATTAAACCAAGACTGGGTCCCTCGCACATGTGTGGTCTCAGGCAATAGCACAGGTCATCTGCCCATGAAGGCGGCTTGATCTTTATTGTTGCCTACTGTATCTGTAGCCCCTAGCCCAGGGCTTGACACATGGTAAGTGCCGAATGAGTCTTTATTTATAAAGTAGCTATAATATACAAATTCTCAGATGTTCTCTGTTCCACCCATCTCCCCTTGTTTCTGCTATGGTCACTCCAGCTTCTCTGTGTCTCTTTAAAGGACAGAAGCTTCCTTGGCAGCTTCATTCAGAGTCTCTAAGATTGAGATTTCTCAGAAGTTGCAACTGAGAAATGTATCTTTGTGTTTCCTTAAAGGAGACTCCAGTACATCCCTCAGTGAACAGTTCTAGAAGTGAAGGGGAAAATCAATGCTTTCAGATAGCACTACCTTGCCCTGAATAATCCTGAAGCTGCCCATGACTTACTGTAGAGAGTATAATTGAAGTGAGGATAAACTGCACACCATTTCAAAGTCTACTAAATTGAAACCGTTCTTTTTGTTGACACATGCTCAGGAAGCTGTAGATAATGTGATTTAAAATAAATACACTGGCCCAGGATACTTATATAATTGAAATAAATATGAAATAACCCATAGAGTCCACAGACAGTTGGCTAAATTAACCCCTTGTGTACCAGGTGACAGGACACCTGTCTAAGAATGAAAACCTTCTGGGTAACCAGAAGAGCTGGGGAAGGAGAACGGAGCACATGCCCTCAAAGGAGATGGTCACTTTCAAATATTGAGTTTCTAGAGACTTAGCCTGTTTGTGTAAAAAAATTCTGCCCCATGATAAATCCTCCTTTGACTCTCTCACCATGCAATTCTGTCGAGTCAATATTAAGAGCTTCTGATGTCTCAGGACAATGGATTGAGAAAGAGAGACAGAGAAAGGGAGAGAGAGGTAAAGAGAAGAGTCACTCCTCCCTCTTGGGGTTCCCAGCAACAAAGGGCAAAACACATAAAAATGTATTAAAATGGTTTCACCTGAGCCACTTTGAGCAATATTTGCATGTGTAACTTCTCAGTCAGAATGTACCAGAAGACCCAAGGGGATGGGTATCTATCAGTTAGAGTCACCTAGTTGGGCTTCTCCAGTGGCCTATCCTCAGAGAAGCAGAACCACCATGAGCAGGAGGATAGGGCTGTCCCAAGGTTTAGGTCTTGGGTGATCATGGGAACCAGTTAGTGGTTTGTGTAGATCCTTGGCCCATGTGTCTGGTCCTGAGGTCAGCAGGCCTCACCAGTGAGGAAGGAAGGTAGGTATAAAGTAAGGATGGATACAGACAAAATGGAACCAGAAGAACATTCTGGAACCACAAGGAGGAACAGAAACTGATGTCTGACTCTCACAGGAACCCATGTCGGTCTCTCACCACCTGCAAATCTCCAGCAGCATTGGTACAAATGACCTGCAGGGGAGCTGGCACCCTTCAACATAGGCCAAGAGCCTGATCCAGAAGGGCTGAGGGGAGGAGCTGGCAGCAGGGGTCCCCACTGCTGGTCCACACCACCATGTAAGCCAGGAGAAACCAGCTTGGCTTGGCCCTACCTTGGGGATCAAGGGGGCGTGGTCAAAGACACGGCTTGAGAAGTGTGAGTGACCTTTAAGCAATGGAGTGGTTCAAACTAATTGATGTTTTTAAAAGTCCATTCCTAGAACCTATGTAGAGAATGGACACGGGGTAGGGCCCAGAGGGACCAAGAGGACAGATGGGGGGCCCTGAAGAGCAATGTTAGGAAGGGGTCCTGTTTGTGGTCAGGCCCTGGGGAAGCTGGCAAGACTGCATGAGCCTTCTTTTCTCCTTCAGAGGAGCTTCTCGCTGTCACTGGGAGGAGGATACCGACAGGAGCCCTCATCCACGGCAAATTACCAGCCCCTCCTGGTGCCACATAGCCTCTGGGCTGCCAACAGACATTCATTGCTGGATTTTTAAATGTTTTGCTAAATGCATCTAAAAAGGGGGGAGGGCTCATTTTATTCAGTCACTTTACAGCTGGTGGGTGTTAATTGTCATCTGTTAGGTTGGGCATCAGAATATGGCATCAGAGAGTCTGTCCATCTGTCCTGGGCTCTGTCAGGCTTCCCTATGCTTCCCATCCACAACCTTCCTCCTTGACACTCCCCCCAGAGCCAGCCCATTGCCTCTTGAAAGCCAGACTTCTCTGGGAGGGAAAGACATTTCTTCCTCGTGAGATTTCATTGGCTGCAGAAAAGCAAACAGTCACCTCACTTCAAAATTAAAGGCCTAAAGACATAGGTCCCAGGACGGCTGTCCACCCACATCCAAAATCCTTTTTGAGCGCTATACAAATTCAATGCAATTCCAATTAAAATCCCAATGACAGACCTCATAGAAATAGAGCAAGCAATCATGAAATTCATTTGGAGGAATAAGAGACCCAGAATAGCTAAAGCAATTCTTAGCAAGAAGAGCAAAGCGGGGTATCATAATATCGGACCTTCAACTATACTACAGAGCAATAGTAACAAAAACAATATGGTATTGGTACCAAAATAGACAGGTAGATCAATGGTACACAATAGAGGACACAGAGACAAACCCACATAAATACAGGTATCTCATACTTGACAAAGGAGCCAAAAACATATATTGGAGAAAAGACAGCCTCTTCAACAAATGGTGCTGGGAAAATTGGAAATCCATGTGCAGCAAAATGAAACTAAACCCATATCTCTCACCCTGTACAAAACTCAACTCAAAATGGATCAAGGACCTAGGAATTAGACCAGAGACCCTGCACCTAATAGAAGAGAAAATAGGTCCAAATCTTCATCACGTTGGCCTAGGACCAGATTTCCTTAACATGACTCCCAAAGCGCAAGAAATAAAAGCAGGAATCAATGATTGGGATAGAATCAAACTAAAAAGCTTTTTCTCAGCAAAGGAAACAATCAGCAATGTGAAGAGAGAGTCTTCAGAGCGGGAGAAAATCTTTGCCACACACACTTCAGATAGAGCACTAATCTCCAGAATCTACAAAGTATTCAAAAATCTTTACACCAAGAACACTAATAACCCAATCAATAAATGGGCCAAGGAAATGAACAGACACTATACAGAAGAAGATCTACAAGCAATCAATAGATATACGAAAAAATGTCCAACATCCCTAGTTATAAGAGAAATGCAAATCAAAAGCACCTTAAGATTTCATCTTACCCCAATTAGAATGTCTTTTATTAAGAATACAGGCAACAACAGGTGTTGGCGAGGATGTGGGGAAAAGGGTACACTCATACATTGCTGGTGGGATTGCAAGTTGGTGCAGCCACTCTGGAAAGCAGTGTGGAGATTCCTTAGAAAACTTGGAATGGATCCACCATTTGACCCAGCTATCCCACTCCTTGGCCTATACCCAAAGGACTTAAAATCAGATTACTACAGTGATGCAGCCATATCAATGTTCATAGATGCTCAATTCACAATAGCTAGATTGTGGAACCAACCTAGATGCCCTTCAATAGATGAATGGATAAAGAAACTGTGGTATTTATACACAATGGAATATTAGCCATAAAGAAGAATAAAATTATGGCATTTGCAGGTAAATGGATGATGTTGGAGACTGTCATGCTAAGTGAGATTAGCCAATCCCAAAAATCCAAAGGCTGAATGATCTCTTTGATAAGTGAATGATGATGTATACTGCAGGGTGGAAGGGAGGCAAGAATGGAGGAAGGATAGATTGCATAGAAGGAAGGGAGGGGTGGGGTCAGGTTATGGGGGTAAGAATAATAACAGAATGTGTGACAGACATCATTGCCCTGTGTATATGTATGAATGCACAGATGGTGTGACTCTGCTTTGTGTACAACCAGAGAAACAACAGCTGTACTCCATTTGTGTACAATGAATCAAAATAAATAAATTAATTAATTAATTAATTAAAAAAAAGACTTACCTAAAACCAGGTATCAATCTTAACTCTCCTCTGTAGTAAATGAGATTACATTCTGTATTTAAAATCAAAAAAATTAAAATTAAAAAAAAAACTTTTTGTACAGAGGTTGTTAGAAAGAAATCATTGCATGAATAAAGAAAGAGATGGGGCTGGGGATGTAGCTCTGTTGGTAGAGTGCTTGCCTCGCATGCACAAGGCTCTGGGTTCAATCCTCAGCACCACAAAAAAAGAAGAAAGAAAGAAAGAAAGAAAGAAAGAAAGAAAAAAAAAAAAAAAAAGAAAAAAAAAAAAAAAAGAGAAAGAGAAACAGATGCATACAGACATCCTCCCTGAGCCTCCACCTCACCTGTAAAATGAGAATATTCAAAACAAAGGAGGGAAATCAGAAAAGATGCAGAGCAAGGTATTAACAACCTCCATTTCTGACTGGTAAGATTTTTTTTCTTCTTTTTGTTGATCTGTGTTGGATGTTTCTACAGGAAACATGTGTCATTATGCAATATGAAATAAAGCAATAAAAGCAATCTTTAAGTGAAGGTAATGCATGCCTGGCCTACCTTCGGCTCAAAGGTCCCTTGTTTCAAGGCATCCTTCACAGATCCCCAGGTTATATCAGGATTCCCTGATAGACACCCTTGTGGTATATCAAAAGCTATACTAAAAAAAAAAAAAAAAAAAAAGCATCCGTGAACACACTTCATAAACAGTGAGGCCCAGACAAATGTGAAGAATTATCATTGTCCTTGCTACCCAGGAAGAACCGTTCAGAGCTGTGCACAGAACTTCATCTCACATGCAGTTCTTTTCTTTTCCTATCTTTCCTTCTTCTCCTCTTCCCTTCTTCCTCCCCATTTTACTTCCTTTCTCTTGACCAGGTATTTGGCCAAGACAGCGAGTATCCCCAGGTCTTGCTCAACTCTGCTGGGATTCAGAACTAGAGAGCTTCTGGGAAGAGTGGACTCTCAGACAAAATCTCAACAATGGCTGCTGTCTACACACCTTGCCTCTGAGAATCCAGGATCAGGGCTCTTGTGAATACCCTAGAATCTGCCCCAGATTCTTAAAACCAAGAAACAGCATATTTCATCCCAAATATGCTACTATACCACACTCCCCCTTGCTTCTTCCTTCCACTGACTTGTGTATTATTTTATGAATTTTCTCTGTTTCCAGCACTGAGCGGGATCCTAAGGATTCCAAGATGACAGGGTAGGTGTGCTTCTTGTCTTCCTGGGGTTTACATTCTGGCTGAAGAGAACAATATTAATCAGTTACATGATTACTTACATTCATTTGGGGAGAAATGATGCAAAAACTACTGGATGCTCTTAAGAGTGTATACCAGAGGATTCTGATACAATCTGGGGATCTGTGAAGGATTCCTCGAAAAGAGTGACATCTGAGCTGAGAGATGAATAATAAAAAGAATTAGGAATTGATAGATCAAGAGAAAGAGAAGGAAGACTGTTCCAAGAAGGAAACAGCCCATCACACATTTTAAAAGTATAGCTTGTTGCTGGAGAGTGATATGGCCACATTATATTGTTATGCTGTGTGTATGTATGAATATGTAACAATGAATCCCACCAATATGCTCAACTATAATGAACCAATAAAAAATGTGGAAAATAAATAAAAATAGAAGTGCAACTTGTCAAGGGTAGGGATGTAGCTCAATGGTAGAGCTCTTGCCTAGCATGCATGAGGCCCTGGGTTCAATCCCCAGTACAGGGCGCAAAAATACATTGTAAAAATGCAACTTGTGGCCGGGCATGGTGGCGCACGCCTAAAATACAAGCGACTTGGGAGGCTGAGTCAGGAGGATCGCAAGTTCAAAGCCAGCCTCAGCAACTTAGCGAGGCCTTAAGCAACTCAGTGAGACCCTGTCTCTAAATAAAATACAAAACAGGCCTGGGGATGTGGCTCAGTGGCCAAGTGTCCCTGAGTTCAATCCCTGGTTCCAAAAAAAAAAAAAAAGTGCAACTTGTGTCATGAGTGAAAATATCAAGGCTGGAGAGGGAGGCAGAGCCCAAGCACACCAGCGTTATGAGTCATGTGAGAGTCTTGGTCTTGATCAGACCACAGTGGGAGGCCATCTTCTGCAGGAAGATGACGTGTGTGTGTGTGTGTGTGTGTGTGTCTGTGTGCGTGTAACTTCTCTCTGGTCTCTGTGTGAGGAAGGGATCTGGCATGTGGAAATCTACCAGTTAGCCCCAAGTCCTTCTTCTCTTCTTCCTGGGCACAACATTCAACCAACTGAAGCCTCCATTTTTTCATCCTCCCTGATAGCCAGCTGTGGCATGAAATAAAGTCTGGTCATAGCATATGAGTATAAGGAGCATGTCTAACCTCCACTCTAAGGGAAATGTTTGCCCTGGACTTCCTTGGGACTTGTGTGCTAGAATGAGGATATGACAGTGACCCAGTATCAACCAAGAGCATGAGGACAACATCCAAAGAATTGGAGAAGCAAAAATTCTGGAGCCACCTGAGCCCAAGATACGTCATGACACACACCTGCTCACCCCCTCTGGACTGTCACTCAAGAGAGAATGAAAACCTGGATCTTGTTTGAGTCACTGTATTTTGGGATCTCTGTTATAGTGGCTTAGTATTTACTCTAACCAAAATAGAAATATTAGGTAAAATTGTTAGGTTGTAAGCAACAATAAAAAATGTTAACTTAACAAAAAAGAATAAAAACACATATTGGAAGGTTATGATCTAAGACACAGAATCAAAGGGAAATTTAAAGAAACTGGCTTGGAGGCATCTATTAGCGGAGAGTCTCTTCTGGTATACTGCCAATGGGAAAACTACTTCTGGTCCTTGTCAGTCTTTATTGCATTCTGCTCAAAATTCAAGTTACTAGGACAGAGAATATGAATGTTTAGAATAGGGCCCCTGCACATTCCTGGACCAGATGAATGTGGACAGTACCTGGTTTGATACTCCTCCTAAGGTTAGAAGGTTATATATAATGAAACCAGATGGTTCCCCTAGGAAAACTATGGTGCCATACCATGCAAATAATAATGAGTGCCCACCCCAGAGAGCAAGAGTGAGTATAAGAACTTGTTGAGAGGGTACAACAAAAGTCCAAGCACTGATGTTCCCTTAAATGAGGATGAGAGTAATACTGACAAGAAATAAACAAATGCAAGAAATACTTAGATAGTAGAAGCAAACAGACATACTGCATGTTTACTGTGCACTGAGTATCTGTCTTATAACACTACTAACTTTCGAGATATAAAATCCCAAATCAAGCCGGGGGTGGTGGCACACGCCTGTAATCCCAGCACTTGGGAGGCTGAGGCAAGAGGATCGCGAGTTCAAAGCCAGCCTCAGCAACTTAGCGAGGCCCTAAGCAACTCAGTGAGACCCTGTCTCTAAATAAAATACAAAATAGGGCTGGGGATGTGGCTCAGTGGTGGAGTGCCCCTGGGTTCAATCCCCAGTACCAAAAAAAAAAAAAAAAACAAAAAACAAAACCCAATCAAGATCACATTTAGTTAATTATTTCCAGTTCCAGTAAGACTGAAGTAGCTTACAGAAGACTGACATGTTGGCATATATAAATATAATTTTTGAACAAAATAATAAACAAATTATTTGGGAATTATTGCTTTTGTCTTGAAAGACAAAGTAGATGTATATAGACTGTCATGAGATGATGTCTATTGTGTATATTGAGAAAATCTAATTACAGATCAATCTGAATAATATGGTTAACACCTAGGTGTGTGTATACAAAGAAAGAGAAAGGGGGAGAAAGAAGGAAAATGAGAATGCAAAATGAACAAATAAAGGAGAGCAAAAATTCATTTGTCAAGCAGAAGAGGGAAAAACACATCCTTTAATTATTGTCAACTGAAGAGAAATAGAAGCTCACATAGTTTATTTTTCAAAAAATATGTATCATGCACTGAAAGTTTAGAGGTCTTCTTGCTAACTTGAAAAAGAATCATGAAAACAGGACAAAATTCTTATATGTCTGGAGACTCAGTATGAAGTTCAATTTAGCTGCTACTCAGATCCCCTTCTTCCCAACTCAAACCTTTCGATTCTTTCCATATGCTATCTTCAGCAGGTATTGTCTAGAAAGAAGCCTCAAGGCCCAATTCAAAGATGAGTTATAACTTTTGAAAAAGCCACTATCTGACTTATGCAAGTAAAAGAAAAAAAGGGAAAGGGAGATGTTAAATGACGATCACACACACACACACACAGACACAAACAACTGCCTAGAAGCAAGTAAAAACAATGACCATGATACAAAAAAAATAAAGAAAATATAATCTCTATTAAACAAGATGCCAAAGAAAAGATAAAGGAGTTTAAGGAAAAAATAATAAGGCGATCAAAGAAAGTTTTAAAAAATTATTTGGCAGAGTTCAGAAGAACAATGTGAGAAAAGAAAGACCATCACAAAAGTAAAAGTCACATTAGAAACAACAAAACGGGAAAATTGGTATAATGAAAATTGATATTTGGGCAGTAGAAGGGCTTAAAAAAACTGAGCAAGTATGAGAAGATAGATAGACTAGTTATTCTGATACTATCATCACACATTGTATACATGTATTAAAATACCACCCTGTGCCCAAAAAATGTGTCCCATTCTTACATGTAAAATAAAATTTACTTAATGAAAAAAAAAGAAAATTAAGCAAAACAAAAATAGGAAAAATAATAATATAAAAAGTATTTCAAATAAAAGAGTAGATGAAGAACACAGAGAGCTAATGCTGTTGTCTCTGAGGAAACAAAGAACAAGAAAACAGTGATAAATAAAATATGAAATTCAAGAAAACTTTCCCATGTCAAATTAAGCTACAAACTGACAAATCACCTAGTGTCTTCATGTAGTTAAGCAAAATAAAATGTATTCTAGTAAAAATTGCTGAGCTTCAACAATGATAAAAAATCCTATGGACAAAGAGTTAGAAAAAAAAAAATCAAATCACAATTACAGGAGGAAATATCACCCTGTTCTGAGACTGCTCCACAGCAGTATTTATGGCTAAGATAGTTATATAAGGTCTATACATTTTTTTTAGGTAGCATAAAAGCAGTAGCCATTTTCAAACATGTACATACTCAGGAATGTTATCCCCATTAATATGTTTTATTAATTAAATATTAATTAATAAATATTTAATAGCCAACCAAGAAAACAATTGTCAAGGTATAGTAAAAATACTGGGAATAAACAACAAATGTAATTAAACAATTGTGAGAATCATTGTTACAGAGTGGCATTCAGATGTTATAAATCATAGTATGGAAGTCACAATAAAACAAAAATTAGTATAGCTAAGAAAAGGTATAGGATCAATATATTTTGTATATATACAGTGTACAGATAATTACATTGGGTTTAACTTTTAAAATTTTTTTTTGTTAGTTGTCAATGGACCTTTATTTATTTATTTATATGGGGGGCTGAGAACTGGGTGATATTTCCTCCTATAATTGTGATTTGATTTTTTTTTCTAACTCTTTGTCCATAGGATTTTTCATCATTGTTGAAGCTCAGTAATTTTTACTAGAATACATTTTATTTTGCTTAACTACATGAAAACACTAGGTGATTTGTCAGTTTGTAGCTTAATTTGACATGGGAAAGTTTTCTTGAATTTCATGAATCAAACCCAGTGCCTCACACATGATAGGCAAGTGCTCTACCACTGAACCACAACCCCAGCCCCATTGGGGTTAACTTTTAATGTATTGAGAAGGAACCTCAAATTCATATTGTTAAGCAAAAGAAAGTCAATCAGAAAAGGTTATATACTGTATGATTCCAATAACATAAATTGGAGTAATCATCATGCTGAAAAATCGAAGTTATTGAGAAAAAAAATAGTAAGCTGTTTCCAGGGATGCCAGGAGAGTGAAGAAGAGATAAGTGGGTAGAGTAGGCAGAGCACAGGGGATTTTTAAGAGTGAAATGTTTATTCTGTTTGATTTTCCAGTGGTAATATATTTGTCCCCATTACAGAATGGGGCTGAGGATATAGCTCAGTTGGTAGAGTGCTTGCCTCGCATGCACAAGGCCTTGGATTTAATCCCCAGCACCACAAAAAAATTAAAAAAACAAAACTATAGAATGGACAATACTAGGATGAACCCCAATTGTAAACTATGGATTTTAGTTAATAATGTACCAATATTGACTTATAAACTCTAAAAAATACACCACATACACCACACTAATGCAAGATATTAAAATTGAGAAACTTTTTCTATAAACCTAAAACTGCTCAAAGAAAATAATAGTCTATGAATTTTTTAAATTGCCCCATTAAGAAATTATGAATAATATATATATAATATGTACATATACCAAATTCTTGGGGGATGGCATTTAAGAAGGGATAAATGTATTTTATCAAGTTAAAACGATCTGCTAGAAACATTAAAAATTCAAGCAAAAGACTTGAAAGAGACATACTAATGGCCTGTAGCCCATGAAAATATGTTCGTCATTAATCATCAGGATACTATGAAATTTAAACCACAGGAAGACACCATTGCACACCCATTAAAATGGCAAAAGTTTAAAAGACTAAGGATATCAAGTGCTAATGGGGACATGGAGTTGCTACAGCTTGGAGCTCTGATGTCCCCCAGAGGCCCAGGTGTAGAAGGCATGGTCCCCAGCCCGTGGTGCTTTTGGAAGGTGGTAGAATAGTTAAAAGAAGAGGCCTAAAGGGAGGTCTTGGATCATTGAGGGTGCACCCTTGAAGGGAAGAGGGGGACCCCAGCCTCTTCCTCTCTTCCTGTTTGGGGTGGTTATGTGGATGTACATATTTGTCAAAATTCATCCAACTGGGGCTGGGGATATAGCTCAGTTGTAAGAGCTCAAGTCCCTGGGTTCAATCCCCAGCACCACAAAAAAAAAAAAAAAAAATTCATCCAACTGGATACTTAAAATGTGTGCATCTCATAAATAAGTTATTATTTTAAATTTCTTTCCAGAAAAAAAAAGAATATAAGTGTTCCAACTTAGTAGAAGAACTACAACACTAGAAGAAGATACAAGCACTGAAAAAAGAAAGTGCCGTAAAGGAAACCAAAGGAGGAACTGTGGCCAGAGAATGGAGGAGGGGAGGAACCTTCAGAGGCAGTGTCAGCCTTAAACACAGAGCAGAACATTAAGTCAAGCCAACCTAAGGCACGGCTCTTTTCCCAGTGATAGAAACAGGATAGCAATGCTTCAGGCAAGCTTTAAATTAGAAGATATATGCATCCATTATAAAATTGATTCATTCCAGATTTTTTTTCTTAGCCAAAATATTTAGTTTTAAATTAACAGATGTGGAATGACAATTGACTGTGGCGGGCTTCCCTTGACCCTCAGAGACCTTCAGAGGTCACGCATTCTTTAGTGGCACTGCCCATAAAGCTAAGTAAGCCCCTGCTGGAACTGAGATTGATTTTTTTGCCACTTCGCATGGGACTTATAGGAAGAATGTGGAGGAACAATCTGTGCCCTTAGTAGAAGACATTTAGACATCTCAGGCTCTCCAACTCTTGAGCCACACTTGAGGTCAACAAGGCTACATTCTAATTCTATTTAAAAAAAAAAAAATCAAGTCAGTGCCCTGGTGTCTCTGAATCGTATTCCTCACCTTGCTCCCCCAAATCTTCAGAACTTCATTGCTTGCAAAGGTAGGTCCATCTCTTACAGCAAGTGCTGTCACTGTCCTGTCCATAACCCCTCTGCACGTGCCCATTCTCATATGGACCCATAGTGTCTTGCTGCAAGCCCCTGGACAGCCTCCGAGAGCTTTCCTCAGCCGCAGGAGCATCCTTGGTCCACATGAGGAGCAGGGCAGAACTACCATGCAGTTACTGTCTCAGGGACTAGCTCTCAGTCAAGAAGGAATGTACGTGGATGGGCAAATATCCCAGATCCTACTCCTGTGTAGATAAATCAGCGGTGGGTCTGGAGCAATCTTCCAAGGAGGTCCACAGTGGGATCAGGCAATGCCTCTGTGTTCACCATTCCTGCCCCCTTGTTTCGGCGATCTTCCCTTCGCTGTCTTACTTCCCTCTTCCCTTCTGGTACCTCCTAGGTCACCTCCCAAAGAAATCTCCAGCTCTAGAATCTGTGTGTCAGGAACTGGGGGATCCCCCCCCAAGACACTTGAATAAAGAAAAAAAAGACTCTATGACTGGATCACAATGTAAAATGCAATCTATTACACAGAAGACATGTGTCTATAGAAAAGCTCCTCCGAAGATTAGCAGCCAAAGGATGGAGGAGACACTGCAGATAAAAACAAAGCATGATGGGGCTGGGGTTGTGGCTCAGTGGTAGAGCACTTGCCTAGCATGCGTGAGGCCCTGGGTTCGATCCTTAGCACCACATAAAAATAAAATAAAGGTTAAAAAAAAATAAAAAGTATGACTGTGGGTGGGTGAGGTACAAATAAATCCTCAACAGATTGTCAACATTAGAAACACTTCACACAGGGTTCTCTGACTACAAAGCCACAGGGCCAGAGATTAATACAACAAGGAACACTTTACACCTGAAAAAGCGATAAACCGCATCTTGAGTAATTTTTAGATCAAAAAAGAAACTCACATCAAAACGTGGGATTATTTACAATTAAGACAAAAGACAGTGCATGAGAACAAAACAACAGCTACGTGCAGGGGAGGAAGCGAAGCTTAAGATTGGTGTGTCACTAAACTGGAAAGAATAAAGCAAGTTAGGAATACTTCCAAATGTTCAAAAATAATAAATAAAAATAAATAAATCCAAGGAAATTAAAGATAAGAAGTAAATATAAAAGCAAAAAATTGTGGCATTTTAACAAAAAGTGATGACCAGTAAATGAATCCAAGAGCTGATTCTTTAGGGAAAAAATAATAATAATAATAATAAATGAATCTAACATTAATCTAATAAATAAAAGAAGAAAACAGGATATATTAAAAACCTTACTAAATATCAAGTGCTGATGGGGAAGTAATAATAAAAAAGACAATTCGAGGGATCATATAAAAGCACTTTAGCCAGCTGCAGTGGCGCTTGCCTATAATCTCAGTAACTCAGAAGGCTGAGGCAGGAGGATCTCAAGTTCAAGGCCAGCCTCAGCAATTTAGCAAGACCTTGTCTCAAAATAAAAAATAAAAAGGGCTGGGGATGCGGCTCAGTGGTAGAGCACCCCTAGGCTCAATCTCTGGTACAAAAGAAGAAGAAGAAGAAAAAAGCACTTTAATTCCATGTAAAAATTGAAGACTGGGATAAAGTAGGTAATTGTAATTTCCTGGCAAAGTATAATCACAGTTGACCCAGGAAAAGGCAAGAGTCTAGATACACTTATTTTAAAAGTAATTCAGAAAGCAATCAAAGAGCTGGCCACCCAAAACATAGGAGGCCCAGATGGTTCCACAAAGTAAGATGACAGAATCTTGAAAGAACAGAAAATTGTTACCACTACACAAACTGCTCAGTCTTAAAAGAGTACTTACAGCTTCTGTTTATAAAACCAGCAAACTTTTACACCCAAACCTGACAGAGATAGCATATTTTTAAAAATAGAGTAAATTTCATTTATGAATAGTAATGCAAAAATCCTGAATAAAATATCAGCACTTAGGATCTAGCAGTACAATAAAAGAACAATACTCCAAGATTTAAAATGCAAAGATAGATCAACATTAGGGACTCACTGGAGTCACATGTCAACTTAGAAAAACAGTAGAATCATCTTCAAAGATGCTGGTAAAGGTATTGAACAAAATACAGCCTTCAGTCTTGGTTGAAACAAATCAACTCTTCATTAAAATGTCAGAAAATAGACACAAATTTAATATGATTTTTAAACATATGTAAAGAAAAAAACATCATCATGTATGATAGCAAGTTACCAAAAACTCCCCATTAAAGTCTGGAATAAAATAAGATATCCAGCACCACTACACTATTAGACATTGTTCTAGATGCCCGAGAAATGCAAAAGTTAAAATTGGAAAGGGGAAGGGGAAATAACTATTATTTATACATGATATGATTGTGTACCTGTGAAACCCAAGAAAGTCAACTAAAAAGCTATTAGGAAAAAAGAAGGAATGCAGTGCAGTATTTGGATTTTATATTACAATATCTTCCTACATACAAATATCCCAATTAGAATACATGACAGTAGAAAAAGCTCATATACAAGTAAAAGTTGAAAAAGATAAAATATCATTCAGTGACAGGACACTTGCCTAGCTTGCATGAGACCCTGGTTCAAAAAAAAAAAAAAAAAAAAAAAAAACTTAGGAAAAAACTTTAAAAGGGGAAAAAAATATAAAAAAGAAAAAAAAAAAAAAAAAAACTTTAAAGGCACTCCAGAGAAATGCATAGGAAAACTCAAGTGAAAAGACAACTCCATTCTTGGAAGGAGGATTGAGTATGATAACGATGTCAGTTTACTCTAAATCGACCTATAAATTTTGTATAAACTCAATAATATATCAATGGAATATTTCTTGAAAGAGTAAAGCTCATTCTAGGGAACTATGAAGCTACAGTAATTAAAATAATTTGGTCCAGGTGCATAAAACAGAACTGAATACCGGGACTAGAAGTGAATCTAAATATCTATGAAAATGTATCATGTGACAAATGGAGCAGCTCAGTCGGCGGAGAAAAGAGATTCTTTTCAATAAAAGGTATTATGACAACTAGCTAGTCATCTGGGAATTAGATCCCTAATTCACTTCTTACCTCAAAATAAATGTCAAATAGTTGAAACAACTATTAATTCAAATATTAAAAATAAAGTGAAAACATTGGATAATCTATTTTCTTTAAATTTGGAATAGAAAAGACCCATCTAAGCATGACATGAAACCCAAAAACCACAAAGAAAACCATTTTAAAATTTGATGCTGTAAAACCATAAAAAGTCTACACATGATTACCATAAACAAAGCTGAGAAACAAACAAATGCTGGAAAAGGTATTTGTGGTGTAAATGCCGATGGGCTCATTTTGTGTAATGGAAGATGTTTTCATAAGTTAATGAGAAAGTTCAATAATCCAATAAAAACTAGACATGAAATATAGAAAGCAGTTCACAAGGATACAGATGTGTGTGCTTTAAGTATACTGGACATGGCTCATAATTATTAAATATTATTAAAACATTAAAATACACCATTACGTTAACCTATCAGCAAAAACCAAAATGCTGCAGGTGTGTGGGGGCAAGGTCCATCCCATATCAGCAGGTGCATACATTAATACAAACTTCATACAATTTTCTGAAAATTCACATGTACCTTAGTGTGACCCAGCAATTGCCATTCTAGAAGCATATCCAAGAGTTTTTCCCACAGGTACATCCACACATGTTCAAAGACACACATACAAATATGTCCACTGGAGAATTCTTTCTAGAAACAAAGCTTGGAGACCATGCAAATGTCTCTCACTATGGAAACAGCCTAAAAAAAAGTACACAACTACAGGTAAGGTTGCCTTTACAAAGAAAGATATTTCCTGATGTGCTAATGTAGAACTATCTCCAAGATATACTAAGTTTAAAATAAAAAGAAAAGGTGTAAAACAATGTGTAATGTACACAGCTATCTGTTCATATAACTCTGAAAGGCATTCCAAGAAACTAGCAAGGACAATGGATATCAGGAAGGTACTTTAGGACTGCTGGTCAGGTATGAAGGGACTTAGTTTTCACCATATATGCTGTTACACTGTGTGCAATCTCTGTGTGATTGAACTCAGGGGCACTTGATCACTGAGCCACATCCCCAGCCCTATTTTGTATTTTATTTAGAGACAGGGTCTCACTGAGTTGCTTAGCGCCTTGTCCTTGCTGAGGCTGGCTTTGAACCCACAATCCTCCTGCCTCAGCCTCCCGAGCCGCTGGAATTACAGGCAAGCACCACTAGGCCCGGTTCACTGTGTGCATTTTTTACTGCTTGCCCAGTTGTTTTTGAAACACTAAACACTGCTCGAGAAAATAAATAACAAAAAGTAAGTTCAAAAAAGTAAACAAACAATTAGAAAAGGAAATTAAGAAACCAATCCCACTTACAATAGCACCAAAAGAACAAAATACCTATGAATAATCGAAACCACAAGGGCAAAAGATTTGCACTCTGAATACTACAAATGGTTGCTGAAAAACTTCAAGACACAAATAAACTCACATTCACGTTCATGAATTGAAAGTCTTCATATGGTAAGATGTCAATACCACCCAAAATAATCTACAGGTATAATGCAATCCTTATCAAAATCTTGATGACATCTTGCAGAAATAGAAAAATCCATCCTAAAATTTATATAAAATCTCAGACACCAGTCAATCAATCTTGGAAAAAAGAGAACAAACTTGGAGATCTCATGCATCCTGGTTTCAAAACTTTTTCTAAAACTATAGTAATCAAAAGAGCATGGTATTAATGTAAAGATTTTTTTTTTTTTAGTTAGACAAATGGAGTAAAACACAGCACTCAGAAACATATGTGACCTAACACATATGGTCAAATATTTTTCAACAAGGTGCCAAGATCATTCAATGGGGAAAGGACAGTCTTTCTAACAAAAGGTGTCTACACAAGAGAAAGGAAGTTGGATCCTTACCTTACACCACATTCCAAAATGAAATCAAAATGGATCAAAGGCCTAAGTTAAGAAAAATATAAAAGTCTTATAAGAAAACATCGCAGAAAATGTTTTGGTATTGTATTTGGCAAGAATTTCTTGGATATAACACCAACAACACAGGAAAAATAAAAGTGAAAATAAACAAAATTCAAGATTTTAGATCACCACATAATATAATCAATAGTGAAAAAGCAACTTACTGAATGAGAGAAATATTTACAAATCATATATCTGGTAAGGGATTAATTTCCAGAATATGCAAAGAGTTCCTACACCTCAACAACAGGAGAACAAGCTGGGCTGAGGAGATAGCTCAGTCATAGTTTGCTTAACATGCACAGAGCCCTCAATTTGATCCCCAAACTCCCCCCCACACACACACACACACCAATTAAAAGATGGACAAAGACTTATCAGACACTTTTCTAAAGATATCCAACAAGCATAGGACAAGATATTAAGAATCGCTGATCATTAGGAAAATTAATAACTACCATGAGATATCATCTCATATCCACCAACATGACTACAATTTTTTAAAAAGACAGAATATAACATACATTGGCAAGAATATAGGAAAATTGGAACTCCTTTGTACTATTGCTAGAAATATAAAATAGTTCAACCACTATGGAAAACAGCATAGCAGTTCCTCAAAAACTTCAAAATCAAATTATTATAGAACCCAGCCATTCCATTGTTGGGTATACATCCAAAAAAATAGAAAGCAAGGTCTCAACAAGATGCATGCATAACATTACAATATTATTCACAGTAGCCAAAAGATGGAAGCAATCCAAATGTCTATCAACCGAATGAGTGGAAAAATGAAATGTGGTATATACAGGCAATGGAATATTAATTGGCCTTAAAAAGGAAAGAAATTCTTACATATGCTACAACATGAGTGAGTATTAAAGACATTACACTAAGTGGAATAAGCCAAGAGCAAAAGCAGTAATTCTTGTATGATTTCACATATTTGAGCTATCTGGAGTAGTCAAATTCATGGAAATAGAAAGCAAAATGGTGGATGCCAGTGCAACCACTCTGGAAAGCAGTATGGAGATTCCTCAGAAAACTTGGAATGGACCCACCATTTGACTCAGTTATCCCACTCCTCAGTATACACCCAAAGGACTTAAAATCAGCATGCTACAGTGACACAGCCACATCGACATTTATAGCAGTTCAATTCACAATAGCTAAACTATGGAACCAACCTAGTTGCCCTTCAACAGATGAATACATAAAGAAATTGTGGTATATATACACAATGGAATATTATTCAACCTTAAAGGAGAATGAAATTATGGCATTTGCTAGTAAATGCCAAGCAAAATAAGCCAATCCCAAAGAACCAAAGGCCAAATGTTTTCTCTGATATGCAGATGCTAATTTACAATGGGGTTGGGGGAATAGAGGTACTTTGGATTAGAGAGAGGGGAGTGAATGGAGGGGACAAGGTACGGGATAGGAATGATAATAAAATGAATCAGACATTATTACCCCATGTGCATATATGACCTACATGTAACTCTACACCCTGTACAACCAGACCAATGAGAAGTTATACTCCATTAATGAATGATGTGTCAAAGTGCATTCTACTGTCATGTATAACTAGTTAGAACAAATCTTTAAGTATTTTTTAAGCTGGGCGCAGTGGCGCATGCCTGTAATCCAAGTGACTTGGGAGGCTGAGTCAAGAGGATGGCGAGTTCAAAGCCAGCCTCAACAACTTAGCGAGGCCCTAAGCAACTCAGTGAGACCCTGTCTCTAAATAAAATACAAAATAGGGCTGGGGATGTGGCTCAGTGGCCAAGTGTCCCTGAGTTCAATCCCTGGTTCCAAAATATATATATATATATTTTTTTTTTAAATGGTGGGTGCTCGGGATGGTAATGGGGAGAAATGGGAAGCTGTACTAATAGATAATTTTCAAACTTACAAGAAAGTTCTGGAAGTCTGGTACATGACAATGTAAATACAGTTAACACTGCCAAAATCTACACTTGGTTAAGTTGATAAATATGATATTACAAAATTTTTTTAACCAAAAAAAGTTTTTTTGTCTACAGACCCAAGCATTTTCCAAAAACTTCTATTTCTAGGTCCAGCAAAATTGCATGATTGCCATCATCAAATCCCCTGGTTTCTTGAATACTTAATCATGGATACATTCTTTACCTTCTTTAGGCCTCACAACCGCCCTGTGAGCTTACCTAGTGTATTTGATGGGAAACTGAAGTTCAGAAGAGGAAAGTAACTTGCTCAAGATCAACAATTGGCGGAGCTTAAAGCTGGAACGAGTCTCTCATTCTGAAACTTAATTCAGCCACACATCCTCCTCTCCCACCGCTCTTCCTTCTTCTGCCTCCCAGGAACTGGGATGTGAGGATGTGGAGAGGGGCAGGAAAAGACAGGCAGAAAGAAAGCAGTTGCTTTTGTTTGGGGGGGGGCGTCCACTGTCCATAGTCCAGCTGCACTTTCACCCCGCCAGGCGTGGGAGGTTTCAGGTGAATTAAATCAGACACGTGTGGCAGCCCGAGGGAACTAGATGAAGGTCTTATTGTATTAGTCATTTTTCCTGTCGTCTTGAATTAGTGTCATATTAGCTTAACGCAATGCTAACATGATACAGAAATGTTAGCATATTACAGACTACTCAGTGTGTCAAGGAAGAACTTTATCATATTACTCTGCCACCGATGTCTCCAAGAAGGGGGAAATATGGGTGCACCCATAAAAGAGTCTGTTAACGCTCATCAGAGCAAAACCCCTAATCCAGAACTTGAAGGGGGGAAAAAAGAGTGAAAGAATGAATGAAGGTATCTGACTCCAAGATATTTAATCAAATATATATTAAGGGGGATGCTAACATAGGTGTCTGATAATGTAACAAAGAGGATGGATCCCTTATTAATTGACATTTTTGTGCTGGTACCCTCTTCCCCAAATCACTGACAAAGAGCAGAGCTGAAGGAAACCTCCTTGACTCAGAGAAGTCTGTTCTTCAGTTCTCATGTGAAGCCTAAACCTCTGGTAGGTGGATCACATCTCCTGGCTGTGTACATGAGCAGGGGTCCTTACCTGGGGAAAATAGATCTCAGGGATCCACCATTGCCTGCAAGGGGTGATTGAATTCCCTGAATTTGTGCATGAAATTGTACATATGCAAATAGTTTGTTTCTCTGAAGGAGTCTTTAGATTCTTGCAAATAAGGTCACATAGTTAGGTACCTGTACCTTAGAGGTACAGAGGAAACATCTCTCCAAGCTGGATGGGAAACACCAAACTGAAGTGAGACAAGGAATAGCTGGAAACCCTAGGTTCTAGTTCTCACTCTGCCACGACCTGTGTGTGATTCAGTCACACCTGCCTCAAGATGTGGGATAGACATACATACGTCAGGTACCTCACCAGGTTTTAGGGACAACTCATGAGATAATAAATTGGAAAGAACTTGAAAAAGCATAAATTTCTTTTGAATTTCTTTCTTAAAAAAAGAAAGTAAACTCTTAATACTTCCTTGGTCATTTACCATCAGCAGGGCATGGTGGTGCACACCTGTAATTCCAGTGACTCAGGAGGTCAAGACAGGAGAATCTCAAGTTCAAGGGCAGCCTCAGCTACTTAGCAAGACCCTGTCTCAAAATAAAAAATAACAAGGACTGGGGATATAGCTCAGTGATAAAGTGCCCCTGGGTTTAATCTCTAGTACAAAAAAAAATTTTTTTAATTCCCATCAGCTTTCAAGGGGAAGTTTACATGTATACCTGTCCATAACACCCTGATTTAAGACTCCTGTGTTCCATTATTTGGTCCTCCGAAAACAGAGTCAAATAGATTTCTGTACAGACTTTCCTATTTTTCTCATGGTAGCAAGCCCTTGGGTCCCTCCACCCATGGAAACAGTGACTTCACTGAACCAACTCCTGACAGAGCAACCTTAGTCTACACTTTAAAAAACAAAAACCTATCATCCACATTGGCAAAGAGAGATCAAGTCGATCTCTCAAAGTGAGTCCACATTCAACCCAGGGGGAGGATATTGAACGAAGGCAACACAGCTTACAATAACAACGTGTGGTTCCCCTTAATTAAAAATCTATTAGCAAATTTCCTGATAGGCCGATGGTATTTACAAATATAAACTAATAGCTATTTATTAGAATGTTTATACTGAGGCCTTAAAATGAGTTTTCCTTGTAGTGTGATAATTGTTCAGATGGCTTCCTGCTGATTTAATTACTTCAATTAGCAAGGATTCTGCGAGACAAGTTTCCCTTGGCTTTGGATCTCCTATGTTGTTATCACTGGGGCCTCATTGATTGTAGCTCGAGGGCCAAGCTGTATCTGTGCCACTCGCCACCAAATACCAATGTTGGAAGAAGTGAAGTCAGAATGAAAGGAAGAAAAAGATGCTAGTGTGTGTGTTTCCCAGGTCCTGAGGAAAAGGCTACTGATCCCGCATCACTAGGCTCGTCTCTGTTCAAAAGGTGTGTTTCGTATCCATATTTGCACCTCTTGCCTCCTTGTGATGTATTTTAAAAGTAAGGCAGCTGGGCGCAGTGACGCACAAGTGTAATCCCAGCACTTGGGAGGCTGAGGCAGGAGGATCTCGAGTTCAAAGCCAGCCTCAGCAACTCAGCGAGGCCCTAAGCAACTCAGTGAGACTCTGTCTCTAAATAAAATACAAAATAGGACTGAGATGTGGCTCAGTGGTGGAGTGCCCCTGGGTTCAATCCACAGTACCAAAAAAAAAAAAACAAGTAAGGCAAAGCCAAGTGGAGAAGAAATGAGCTCAGCAAAAGAGCACTGGGTTTAGCACCTGATGACCTGCGTGGTTTCAAAATCTGCCCATCAATTCTTCATTGGGCCTCCCTCCAAAAGATAGCACCTAATTGCCCTCCCTTGAATGTGAGCTGCATCTGGTGACTCTTCCAACACATACACTATGGCAAATGTGACAATGGGAGATGAGGTCATAGAAGGAGTCACAGCTTCTCCCAAGCTTAGATTACCTGTTCTAGGTGAAGTTGGCTTCGATGCCAGGAGCCTGTGTGGAGGGCCTGAGGGGGCAAGGAATCGAGGCCTCCTCCTGCCAGAGCCATGTAGGCCAGCCCTCTGGAAGCACACCCTCTATCCCAGTCAAGCCTTCAGATGGCTGAGCCCAGCCAACAACCCGACTGAGACCCCATGAGAAACCCTGAGTGAGAACCACTCTTCTGCCCCTCAGCAAACAGTTACTACACTCTAACCACCTGCCAGGAAGCATTCTTGATCCTGGGAATGCAGCAGTGACGGCATGGCAGTGGCAGTCCAATAGAGGAAACTGAGAGACACCTCAAAACAAATGGAATCATTCCAGAGAGTGCTCCCACTGTCAAGAAATAAGACAAGGGGCTGGGGTCATGTCTCAGTGGTAGAGCACTTGTCCAGCATGTGTGAGGCACTGGGTTCGATTCTCAGCACCACATGTAGATAAATAAAATAAAGGTCTGTTGACAACTAAAAGAAATTACAAATAATAATAATAATAATAATAATAATAATAATAATAATAAGACAAGACAATCGGATAGAAAATGACTGGTAGGTCTGGTCTGTACCCCAGGGGCAGCAGAAGACTCCATGGAATGTGACTTCTGAACTGAGGTTTGAAAACATATGAGACCTGGACAAGAGCACTAAGGGAACAGCAAAAGCAAAATCCCAGAGGCAGGAAAGAGCTTGGTAACTTTGCTGCAGTGAGCTATGCGAAAAGGCCCAAGAAGGTGTGAGAAGAGGCCAGAGCATACTAGGCCTCATGGCCAGGGGTTCTGATTCCAGGGGAAGAAGAAAGTCAGAGGGGTTCATTTTAAACAAGGAGGTGACACAAGCCAATGTACAGCCCTAAAAGATCACGCTGGCTGCCGCATCCAAAAATGCCTTAGAGAAGAAGAGTGGGATCCCTGAGGTCAGTTGGCCCCGCTGGTTCACTCAGGAGGTCCAGCTGACTGAGGATGGAAGTAGGAAAGATGGGGAAAAGAGACAGGTCTAAGTCTGGAATGTAGAATGGATATGACTGCTGAAGGATTGGACTTTGGAGATGAAACGAAGTATCAAAGTGGACTTTGACTTGGGGCTTGAGCACCTGGGAAGAGAGTGTGGAGCTAGGAGCTGAGATGTTGAGGCTTCAGGTAGAAACAGATGTGAGTCCCAGCTGTGTGACTCAGGCCTCAGCTGATTCTAGTACCAGGTCAGTGAGGCCAAGCTAATGGGTCCCCATAGACCAAAGAAGCTGCTATGTCATAGAATTCATAATTAGCAAAAAGTGTTTTAAGCATATGTCACTTATTTGAAACCCACATTTCTATGAGTTCACCAGGTGAATGTTTATATCTCTATTTTACAGATAAGGAAAACTAAGATTTAAAAAATTATGTGATGCATGTAACATCATCAGCTGGAAAGAAGCCATGCAGGGATTCTGAAAGGGGTAGCAAAAGACTTTTTGGACAGGACAATTATTTACCTCCTGCAGGTTCAGCATCCTTCTATTCTGCCCACTTAGAGACTTCCCTCAACCATCCACCTACTCAATCATTGTGACAACCAGATGCATTTCCAAACTCCTCTGTATTAATCAGCTTTCCATCACTATAATGAAATATCTGAGATAATTAACTTATAGAGGTAAAAGGTTCATGTCAACTCACAGTTTTGAGGGTTCCAGTTTGTGATCAATTGATCCAACAGCTTTGAACTTGCTGTGAGGCAGGAAAACATGGTGGAAACAAACTGCATATCTCATCGGCCAGGGAGCAAAAAGGAAAGGCTAGGATCCCTCAATCTCTTCTGAGGGCACACACACACACACACACACACACAATGACCTAATGAATTCCCACTAGACCCCATATCCTAAAAATTTCACTACCCCCAATAGCACCACTTTGGAGACAAAATCTTTAACACATAGAGTTTGGGGGGACACTTTTCCAAACCACAAGCATCCTCATGGGGGACAAAACCACACATGCGTGTGCGTGCGCATGCACACACACACACACACACACAGTTTCAAAAAAAAAATAACCAAATAACCATGTCCATTTGTACAAGGTGTGCTTCCTCTCTGCCTAACACTTGCTGGATGCTGTTGACTCAGAGAAGGATCAAACCTATTGCCTAACCTCAAGTACCTCTCAGTCAGGTAGGGAGCTTGCAAGCCCCACAATATCTAGTGAAATTTTTCAGGAAGGTTTCCCAGGTCTGGTCTCTTGCAACACCTCCAATATGTCACATGAATTCTTTGCTGCTGCTGAGAAACAAATATCAGGAGTCTGAATCCATAAACACACCATACAGAAGAGAATTCTGGAACCTCAGGCAAAATATTATAATATTTTCATGGGCTGCCCAAATTCCAAGCATTAGATTTGATGAACAGCTTTATTGAATTTTGTGGATAAATATTTAAAGCCTTGGAGGGCTTGTGTAAATCACACCTAGACAGACACACTTGCTCACAGCGCCATCTGCTGGTAGATACTGGTGTGGTGCAAGGAAATCAACGTGAATCCAGGACTCAACTGAGGACTCAAAGGGCAGATGAGATACAGGCCATCTGCAGCTGGCCGGAAAACCCACATCTGTGCAGATCAACCCCAAGACACCAGTTATCAGGAGCTTCGATGTGTCTAACAACAAAAATTCTCAAAAATGACACAAGATGAATAAAGGAGGATATAAGGGAGATGCAAAATTTCTTGAATCTCAGAATGTTTGGAAACATAGTGCCCTCCAGAGGTCAAACACCCCTCCCTTGCTCCAAGCAGAATACACTTAGAACCCTCAAGAGAAGTGAGAACTCACAATATCCTGGGCAAAATGTTCCAGGGTCCTTTGTTCCATTGTTTACAACTCTACCCTGACACCATATAGAGGGCTTTTTAAAAATTACATCATACAGGGTACGTTAGTGCACACCTGTAATCTCAGCTACATGGGAGGCTGAGTCAGGAGGGTCACAAGCTTAAGGTCAGCCCAGGCAACATAGCAAGACTCCATTTCAAAAAAAAAGCTATTTCAGAATAACTTTGAATGGCATAAGAAGGGTTCAGATTTTACAGTGGGAAAAATTAAGAACAGAATGTGTGTGTATGTGTGTGTGCCCATGCGCGTGCTTGCATTTGAGCGTCACCAGAAAGACATGCACCAAAATATTAGCACCAGTTATCAGCAATAGTAAGAATATTTTTCTTATTTTTTTCTTTGTGCTCTTTTGCATTTTCCAAATTTTCTCTAGTGAGCATGTATCCCTTTTCCTGAGAAGAAATTTTTTTTAATATTTTTTTTAGTTGTCAATGTATATTTTATTTTATTTATTTATATGTGGTGCTGAGAATTGAACCCAGGACTTCACACATGCCAGGCAAGCACTCTACCACTGAGCCACAACTCCAGCCCCAAAGAAATTTTAAGGTAAAAAAAATACTACTTCAAGAATAAATACTTCCTTTCCAACCCCCCAGCTCTACTGCAAGCTCGTTTCCTTTGGTTGTAGAGTCAGAGTAGTAGGGTAAGGTAATTATTAACAATAAAAATAATATTAATAACACAGGCGGGGGTTGTAGTACAGCACTTGCTTAGAATGGGCAAGGCCCTGTATTCAATTCCCAACAGTGCAAAAAAGAAAAGGAAAAAAAAAATTACTCATAATGGAGCATTTACTAGTAAACAGTGCCTGCGAAGTTGAGTTAATATGAGCCACTATGATTAATAATATTATGATTACTACTATCATGGCTTCTCTAAAAGGTACAGAGCACTGACCTCAAAGAGCTCACAATTTAAGCAGAGAGATGTAAGTAATAGGTAGAAGCTGAGTGCAGGGTGCACCTGTAGTCCCAGCAACTAGGGAGCCTAATGCAGGAGGACACCTGAGCTCAGGAGTTCAAGGCCAGCCTGGGAACATAGTGAGACCCTGGAGAGAGAGAGAGA
>JAJEJO010004204.1:113883-145821 GCA_020662805.1 Glaucomys volans
GAGTTGCTTAGGGCCTCGCTAAGTTGCTGAGGCTGACTGTGAACTCACGATCCTCCTGCCTCAGCCTCTCAAGTGCTGGGATTACAGGCGTGCGCCACCCTGCCCAGCTCCTAGACAGGCTCTTTTCATGCAAAAGAAAAAAGACCCACTCAATCTGACTTAGTGGAAGAATGTCCTCAGAGGTATCTCATGGAACCCAAACACAAGAACAAAGCACAGTCAGACCCGCAGGAACCACATCTGGAAAGCCAGGAAGAACCAAGTTTCCTCTCCTCCCCTGGTGTTCTTTCAGTGAATCTGCTGAGTCGTACTCAGGAAGCTGCATCCTCTTGCACGGAGCTTATAATAGCCACTCCCAAACTGTCCCTACTACCTCTGTTATCCCCTGTGAACAGTAGCTAACCAGCTCAGTTTCAGTCTCCCCATTCCAAATTCCTGAGTGGACAGTATGATTGACCCGGCTCATCATGTTTCCACACCAAATCACACAAATCACTTCTAACTAATGGATGGATTATCCTGGGATCCGGCATTCACCTCAGGTGCAATTGACTTGACAAGAGGAGTTGGGTCACAACACACAAAGCATGCCACTGCCAGCACTCAGCAGGGGCTATGGGTGAGGGCCTGGGCAGAAAACACAATGACATTTCTAGAACAGAATTTGTTCTGCAAGATTTTTTTTATCTGTCCTCATAGACCTGTTCCATGAGATTTAATGCACGACTAGTAATGAAGTAAAAGTCTTTTGTCACAGGTTGGTTTTCCCAGGAAGCTGATTAATCACCTTAATAGTTAATCTGCTCTAGCAAAGATATTACATCTGGTATAGTATCTGCAATGGGGACCGCTTCATGGTTGAGTTGCACTACTCTATTGTCATTTTCCAGAATCCATCTGGTTTTTGCAGGTGCCAGATTGTGCAAAGGCCAGACTTATACATTTATCCAAATTGAATGAAGACTTGACAGGGACCACCACCTCTGCATCCTTTGGGTTTTTAGGGTGGTGTTGATTTCTTCAATTCACCTTTGAAGGAGATCTTGTCTTTACTAGGGTTAGGAAGAGAAGGCAGTTTCAGAGCCTTGCACTTGCCTTTCCCCCACTGTAACTCCTACTTCATAGGCCAAGGACAAAATGAATGGGTAAAACCAAACACACAGTTGAGATCCTGAGACATGGTGGCTGGATGGATCCACACAGACAATGGAACTCTGTGAGCTGGACTGTGGCCAGGATGTGACTGCCTGGTTCCCCCCAACACTGATGGGGAAGTCATGATGATACTTTCAGCCTCTGGGTGTCAATGTCAGCTGGGATCTTGTGTCCAAAAGCCCTTGAAATATTTGGGCATGCCCCTTTACCCAATGAACTCAAGTAGACAGCTGTAAGTCTCCAAGGAAAGCCCAGAAGAAACGTCGTTTGTACTTCCTATGATATTGCAGGGTCATTCCTCCAGTAGAACCCGCCGCTCCTTGTGTACCGTGTTTGCAAACTCACTCAGATCTGGCTAAAGTAGACAAGGATTGTTTCTTTTTATTGAGAATGATTCTCTCAGCCTCCGGACTTCCCATCTTCAATTTCTTTATCATGCAAACTGAATAGTACTCTTGTTGGCTGCTCATCTATATTGCCCCTGGAAATGCCATTTTCTACAACCCTTTTCATAACTCTCTGCAAGAGGGGCCTTCCTGGTTGTTCTTCCAAACTTTTCACTCATTGCAATAAATGTCTACCTAATGGTTAAATGTCATCATCTGGCCTCTACTATCCCAAAATATTATCATTGCCATTGCTACCCGTAAGCCCCATTCTGTTATGGTATCTCCTGTATACAGTTAACCTTGGTCATCCAAGGAGCCCCTGTTGACCACACTTCTAAGTGATTCTATGCCCCTCTCACCTGCACATTTCTTATTTCCTTACCAAATGCCATATCCTCCAAACCTTGCATGGCACATAATCACCTGGGACATAGCCTTGCCTTACTCTGGGCCTTTCAATCCTGTTTCATTATTTTCCATATAATTCTGGCATTTCCATCTTACTTGCCATAGGCCATCACTCTTTCCATGCCTCTCAAAATCATCCTAGTAAGAGGCCCACACCATCTTCCTCCACTGCCTTCTCAATAATTCCATCATCTGGATAAACTTTTTTTTTTTTGCATAAAATTCCCTCACTTTAAATACTTAGAGGTGTTTCTGTTTTGCTGGTTAGATCTAAATGATTCTCCATTCAACATCTCCAGATTAAAACTCCCTGAGGGAAGGAACCATCTGTTCTCCATCTTTGAGGCATATAACTAAGCACCTGACATTTAGCAAATGCTCAGTAGAAGTTTGATTAATTTACTGGACAATATTTACATAGACGATAATTTCTCCAGTTACAAATGTCCGCCATGTGTTTAGTGGAAGTTAAGTTTCTTAACATAAAGACGGGAAGCACCATCCTTTCAAAAAAGAGTTAGAAATATCCCTGACACCAGTAGACCGCAACATTTTAGATTACATTTAAAAATAATGAACTGGCAAGATCTTCTTTCATTGTAGTTGTGTGTATATGTCTGTTTTAGTCATTAGCATATCTTCAGAAAGCTTCTTGCCAAAATGCCTCAAAATCAATTTCCAAAGTCACCCCACAATATAGGCACAATTTCCTCTTCTGGTCTCTCCTAGTTCATAATGTTTTTTCTTTCCACCATTAAATCTTCAACGATAAAATACCTTAGCCTTTTCCTAATCCAGCCCTTTATTTTATAAAAAGTAAAAAAGCTGCAAGAAAGATAAATGATTTGCCCAAAGTCAACAAATTATGGCAAGACCAGGACTACATCAAAACAAAAAGAGATTCCTGACTCTGAATGGTTTTCTTTCTATCAGCCACACCACCCTGGAATCACCAGGAAGAGACAGCAGTATTGCAACTCAGTGACACACCAAGGAGGTTCATCTCTCCTGTTCCTTCCACATCTCTCAAGGAAACTTGATCAGCAAAGCTTGGAGAAATAACTCTTATCTATTCAATATACATTTCTTGAGTATTTCCATTGCCAAACCTTGCACTTGTCAGTGGATATAGAGTGGTGAAGAGACAATAGGGTGATAAACAGCCACAGCAAAGAGGAGGAGAAGAGGAGGAAGAGGAGAAAAGGAAGAAAGTGCAGGGCCTGCGCTCTCATGGAGCCTCTAGCTTAGAGCTTCCCTTTACAGAAGCATTCAGAAGATAAAAGTTGTAAAAACTCCTACAAAATCCAGAAACAAGGACTCAACCTAATTGCAGGCTAAGCAGTCAGTGGCCCGTGGACCAATTCCTATTTGCAGCCAGTTGTGTACAGTCTTCAAGACACATTTTTAAAGGATGGCAAAACAGAGAAAGAATGGGGAAAAGATGACACAGCCCCTAGATGGCCTAGAAAGCCTAAAATATTTACTCTCATGCCCTTTACAGAAAAAGCATGCTGATTCCTGGTCTGACTTCAAAGAAGTAGTGAGTCATTTCTGGACTTGCCTTCCTGGCTTGCAATTCTCTCTCCCACTCTCGGACACTTTTGAATGGGGCTGGCCTCATCCCCCACCCCCAGTGCAGAGCATGAATTGGACTTCAACAAATTCTCCTCTTCTGTGGCAATGGTTCAGGAACAGGTTCTGGACTCCATTCTAGCCAATGCACTTCAGAATCCACAGGAAGAGAGGAGCTCCCTTTCTCTTTGGAGTTGGAATGCAAGGACATTAAGTCTGAATGCACTGGGGTCCATGATGTGGAGACCACAGGTCTTAAAGAAGAAAGCAGACCAGTCCTGGTAATACTGTTTTGCTCTTTTGGTTTTTTAGGTTCCTGTCTCTTACAACCCAAAGAGTCTTCATAAGGTCACATAAACACTAGCAATTTCCTCCGCTCATCAAGGGGGAATATTCAGGGTGTCTTCTGAAACCATGTGTTATTCTGAAAACCGCTTAATCAGACACAGACCATTGGAACTACAAGTTCCAACATTTCTTTTCTATATGGTACCTTTGTATATCATCCCTGACACAGCTGGAGATGTGGCCTGCTGATATCTCAGTACTCATATCATTCAAAACACTCATCAAACAAACCCCTGGTTCCAGTGACATTCACTTGGATCTTTCCTGGCGGGTAACATCTGCAAAGTTCTGTGAAATGGGAACACTTCTGAAGCTTTGGCTCAATTCTCCAAGCCATATCTCTTGTAGGAGCTGCAATAGCAACATTAGAGCATTTTAGCAAACTAGCCCTCTTGCCTGTTCTGGAAATTCATGGTTTTATCTGGTATTTTCACTACCAGAATTTTTTTCTCCTTTGCAATAAGATCTTGCTTTCTTAATTTCACACAACTGCAGAAAGTGAAAGCTGGAAAAGATCTTAGCAGTCCATCAACTCCTGTGTTTCCCCAAGTATGGGTAGGACACATAACACTGATGGGTCTAAAGATAATTTCCGGTCCTACGTGGATACTTCCAAAGTACCAGGGATGAAAGTTATATTCCTGCTTCAACTTTCTTTCCCTCTTCTAATTATAAAAACAAAAAAGGAGCATCTTTAGCTACTATTTTATCTTTAGTGACTCTCTAGACTTGTTAATTTCTCTTTTTCCCAAATATGAGATCCAGCCTCAGACTTAGACTTTAGCAAGCCACGGTATCCAGCTGGAATTCTATAGTGTTATCTTGTTTCCATGTAATTACTTTTATATCTACCTTCTATTTACAAGAAAATATACTGGTTATTCATTTACAGTCATGATATAAAACTTCCTTTTTAAATAAAATGTGTTTAAGTGAGATTACTTAAAAGTGTATGTTAAGTATACTGCCTATGTGTTCTACAAATATGCAACAAATTTTAGCATGTATAATTTTGATTTACTGCAACCACCTTGAGCTAAGTTAGTCACACTCTGTGTCCTCAAAGAGCCAAGCAAACCCTCATCTTAATCTATCTTAGTTTGAAATATTTTATCATGATTTCCTCTGCCATTTTCTTCCACCCCATGAGGGCATCTGTAAGCGCAAAAAGAAGGAGGCAGACCTCGTGGGATTCAGGCATCATTCAGGTCCACTTTCCAGATGGGAAAATGGCCGGCAGTTACAGGGGAGATTCTAATTTTATAGGGTATGAGGATGATGGAATCATTGTGTACATGCAGTTCTGATCAATCAGGAGCTAGTTGTACAAGTTAAAACCAGACCCCGAGAGATGAGTATTCAAATCTTGTCCATTGTCATTCAGGATTAGGTTGACATGGGGAAGGTCAAGGTTTAAGACCTAGCATTCCATATCCGCCCTTTTCCTTTAGGGCTAGTTGTTATCAGGAATGCACTGGGAGAGGCTTAATGTTTAGCCAATTTCCTTTTCCACTTCTTGAGCCACACCGTCCCTCCATTTTCTTGGGGAGTTGTCTTATAAGAATATTATTTTCCATAACCCTTCAGCACCCACTCCAATGCATTTGCTAAATATGCTCAGATTTGGAGGCTGAAGGTAGAGCACTTGCCTAGCATTCAGGAGGTCCTGGGTTCTTTTCCCCAGCAATGGAGAAAGAACAAAAAAATGATTTATATGCCAAGCATGATGGTGCATGCCTATAATCCCAGCAGCTCGGAAAGCTGAGGCAAGAGGATCAAAAGTTCAAAGCCAGCCTCAGCAACTTAGTGAAAGGTGAAAAATGCCCAGAAAAATCACTCCGAATGCGAGAACTCAGGCAAGGGATTTTATTAGGCAGGGAAAAGAAGAGAGAGAGATAAAGGGAGAGAGAGAGCATGAGAGCAAGAGTGAGAGAGTGAGTGCGAGAGAGAAAGAGTGAAAGTAAGAGAGGGAGAGAGGCAGACGACCAGTGTGTCAGCTCTCAGGGCTGAGGGAGAAAAGAAAAAAAGGGCAGAAGATGGCATGGAAGCTTCTTTGGAATGGTGTCGTTTGCCAATGGCTACCAAGTATGTCTGCAGGCAAACGACCAATGGCTGCTGAGGATATTCTTGGGGAGAGGAGCTGGGAGGGGGATGGGATAACTGCAGCCAAAGGGCAGGGGCGGTAAATCATTGCAGCTTCATCTTATACTTAGCAAGGCCCTAAGCAACTTAGTGAGAGCCCCTGCCTCAAAAGAAAAAATAAAAAGCCAGGGACTGGCTCAGTGGTAAAGCACTTCTGGGTTCACTCTCCAGTACCAAGAACCAGAAAAAACAAAACCACGATTTGTATGTGCCTTTGACAAACAAGTAACATTGTTGTCTATGCATTTTTAAATTTAACATGGAATCGTGCTGTAGATACAATTACACTTACTTTTTTTATTCACTGCTAGTCTTATGATTTATCTACCTTGTTTTGTTTTGTTTTGTTTTTTAGGTACAGGAGATTGAACCAGGGGCACTTAACCACTGAACTAGACCCTTTTTATATTTTATATTTTATATTTTATTTTGTTTTGTTTTGTTTTGTTTTATTTTATTTTATTTTATTTTATTTAGGGACAGGGTCTCACTGAGTTGCTTAGGGCCTCACTAAGTTGCTAAGGCTGGCTTTGAACTCACTATCCTCCTGCCTCGGCCTCCCGAGTCACTGGGATTATAGGCATGCACCACTGCACCTGGCACAATTAATCTACTTTTATTTCTTCTAACTATAGCACAATATTCTACAGTATGCATCTACCTTTTTTTAATAATTTAGTCCCCTGTTGATGAAGATCAAGGCTGCTTCTAAGTCTTTCCTGCCCCTCAGCAATGCTGTGATGAGGACCCTCACAAATGTTCCTTTGTGTGTTATACACCAGTATCTCTGAAGTTCTTGCCCAAAAATAGGATTGCTAACTTATACGATGCTTAATTTTACTAAATATGACTGGTTTGTACTAGAAGATGTAACCACCATTCAACTCTCTGCTTCTGAGAGTGACTTTAGCAGATTCCACATGTAAGTGTGAACATGTGGTATTTGTCTTTCTGTGTCTGACTTATTTCACTTACAATATCCTCCAGGTTCATCCAGGTTATTGCAAGTGACAGAATTTCCTCCTTTTTATGGTTGAGTAGTGTTCCACTGTGTGTGTGTGTGTGTGTGTGTGTGTGTGTGTGTGTATTTGCTTGCTTTATACATTCATTTGCCAGTGAATGTGCAGGTTCATGCCATATCTTGGATATTGTGAAAAATGCTACAAAGAACATGGGAGTGCAGATTCCTCAACAGACAGATTTCATTTCCTTTGGATATATGCCCAGGAGTGAGATTACTAGATCATATGGCAATGCTCTTTTTAATTTTTTGAAGAAACTTCATAGTGTTTTCTTTATTGTAAACTGGATATTTTAAAATTATGAGTAGTTTACCAAACTAAAATGAGAATACAGGAAGTTAAAATAAGGGCAAAATTATACTATATAAGCACAAAAATTTTTGAAGTTGGCTTAACTGTATTAATACTGAACTTTAAGGTTTTAAACTTTATTTTAATAAAATTTTCAATTCATCTCGAAGATATAACAACTTGAAATTTGTGAGTACCTAATAACATAACCTCAAAATATGTACAGGTGAAGGTATAAATACATACAAGAATAGAAGTTAGCCGGGCGCAGTGGCGCATGCTTGTAATCCCAGCACTTGGGAGGCCAAGGCAGGAGTATCACGAGTTCAAAGCCAGCCTCAGCAACTTAGTGAGGCCCTAAGCAACTCAGTGAGGCCCTAAGCAACTCAGTGAGACTCTGTCTCTAAATAAAAATACAATATAGGGCTGGGGATGTGGCTCAGTGGTGGAGTGTCCCTGGGTTTGATCCCCAGTACCAAAAAAAAAAAAGACTCAATCCCCAGCAGGGAGCTATTTGGAGATGAAGAGGATCTTCAGGAGAAGGAGTCTGGTAGGAGGTCCCAAGGTCATTGGGGTATGTCCCTGAAGGAGGTTATGGGACTGGGACCCTTCCTCTCTCTTTTTGCTTCATGGCCATGAGGTGATAGGTTTACTCAAACACCCACTTCTGTCATTGCCATCTGGCACCCCCATCAGAGACCCAAAGCAACAAGTCTACCCAATCATGAGCCAAAATAAACCTTTTATCTTTATAAATTGATTATTTCAGGTATATCATTACAGTGACAGAATACAAAACAAACATCAGCAAAGAAAGGCAAAAGTTGATTCTCAGAAAAACTAAAAAAATAATAAACCCATGATGAGATTTGCAAGGAAAGTACATACAAGGTACAAATCAAAGTCAGAAATTTAAAATGAAGCATTATTACAGATCCAATAGCATTGAAAAGATCATAAGAAGGCATTATGAAAGTTATGCCAATAATTTTGAAAGCAATTTAGTTAAAATAGACAAATTCCAACAAAAAAATGACATAAGCAGAGATGGAAATAGAAAGACTGAATATTCTAATTTCATTTACAGAAAATGGTCCTTTTCACTTGGAGCCTTTAGTTCAAATTATTGAGAAAAAGCAAACTAGTGCCCTCAGGGTCGACTCCTGTTACAGACATTTTTTTTTTATTTTTTTTATTTTTTTTTTATTTTTACAGACTGTATTTTGATTCATTGTACACAAATGGGGTACAACTTTTCATTTCCATGGCTGTATTCAATATAGATTCACACCATTCATGTAATCATGCATATCCATAGGGTAATGCTGTCTGTCTCAGTCTATTGTCCCACTGCTCCCACCCCATTTTTGTTACATTTTTTCTGGTCCTATTTTATTATTAATTCTCAGTGCCTTTCCACCTGGCATATGTTCCATAGACCCCATAGATCTTGCCCAGTATTTCATTCAGTTAAGTTACCTTTCTAGACCTTTAAGGCATTTAAGTTCACAACCCCTGAAGAAATTCAGAATCATTAAGAGTATTCTCATTTCAAATGGTTACATAAAAAGAGATTTACCTAATGCTGTTTTTCTAAAAGTTTAGGGAAATTAGCTAAGTTAGGCTGTTTTCTGAGTACCTCCAAAGGAATCTTCTTGTTTGAGAGTTTCAAGATATGTTGATATCATAGCTGTGTAGAACTGGACACATGTGTGGGTCAATAGACCTCTTTCAGTTATGGTTCTTAGCCATAGGTCACCAGACTACAATGATTAGAGGCAACAGTCCTCAGGACTTTCTTGTCTTCTGAACCAACTACAAATTTGGGGAGATTCCCAAAACCACCCTCAGTTTCCATAATTCACTGGAAGGACATGTAGAACTCCCTGAGAGCTACTATCACTATGGTTATGGTCTATTTCAGCAAAAGGGTAATAGTGCAGAGTCTGAGAGGGGTACAAACCAGTCTTCCATTGTCCTCTCCCATGGAATCAGATATATTACCCTCCTGTTATAGATATGTGTTGAAATGCAAAAAGCATTGCCAGTCAGGGAACTTCACCCAAGTCTCAGGATTCAGAGTTTATCTTGGGGTCTTATTACATAGGTGTGATTGATTGATTGACTGTCCAAGTTGTTCAACTCAGTCTCTGTGTCAACTGATACCACGCAACCCGAACTCCCACCGTAAAATCTCATGGTTGACCGTTCTGTTGTGATCAGCCCCCACCCTAAGTCTATTGGATATGTCTGGCCCCACCATGAAATCCAGTGTGGCCAACACCCACTCAAAACAAGGACACTTCTATCAGGTACAGCATAGATTATTACCCCCCAGAAGCTCAAGGCAAAGCCAGACCAAGTTCTTTACCACATAGTACTGAAAATAAAATGATGGTCATCCAATTCTGAACTCTCAGGAGTCACATCTATCAACGCATCCGTATGGAGATAGGAGCACGTACCAAAAGACCAATTTCAACAAAAGAGCTGTAAAAAATAGAGTAACCAAATTGCAGAGGAACATCAACTCATCATATTCCAATCTCCTGATTTTTTTTTTCTTAGCATTTGGTACCTTTTTTCTTCTCCTGATTCTTAATATTACCTCCAGATAAATTTGCCTGAGATAACAACAGATCCTCTAAGGTAATTTCAGCAAGATGGAAAGGTTAAGGCACACTGAGAGCTCACCTTGCTGCATCCCTATTAAAACAGCTTTGGATCTCTTTCTTTCCCCAGCAATCTATGTTGAGAACTAGAGAGATCTTTGTACCTTTGTTTTATAGCTGACATCTTTCAGAAGAAGAAAAAAAATAATAATTTCACATGCCTTTTCTATTTAAGTTGCTTGACAACCAGACCACCCAACCACAAAGAGATCATGGGTGTCATAGAAACAGACCTTGGGATTTTTCATGCTACTAGTCACATAATATCCCTCAATAAAGTGGTCATTCGCTTTTTAAACAGCCAAGGTAAAAAATCCTTATTTGTCAGTGATTATATAGTCCCTGGACACATTGTTATAAAATTCCATGAACAGTAAGCTCTCTTTGTGAATTTAAAATCTGATTTACATTGAGTTTGCAGGAGTATAACAATAGGTAGTAAGATACACCTTGCTGATTTGTTTAGTAGATCTTTTTTTTTTTCCATAAGTGGCATAATGGTAACATTTAGTCCAAGCTGCATTTGCATTATCACGAATTGCAAATTAATGGCATCTCTGTTTGGCATAGTATCTTATGCACTATAAGTACTAAATAAATATTTGTTGTATTGAATTGAATTTGTGCAGGTTTTATTAGACCCCATGTTAAAGCTCTAAGAACTCCAGATAAGAGGCTAATAGGGCTGAGGAAGTAAAATAAGTTCCATTGTTTAATATGCAGGAATCTACATGAAAGAGTACCAGTTCCTCTGCTATGCGTGTTGTTGTATCCGATCAACACTGATAAGACAATAGAACGAATCATAGCACCAGTGTCACTTTTTTTCCAAGTCCTCGGTAACATATATATTCATCTTGTCAGATTGCTATATAAATAGATGAGGTAAAACAACCTGGCATTTGTTGTACTTCAATTACTTTCTTGTATAATGTCAAGAAGTAAAAGCTAACAAACCATAACTTTTCTTGACATTTCCTCCCTCAAGTGACCAATGATGGATTTGCCTTTAAAAAGCATTCATCATTTTAAAGAAGGGTAGAGACAGTAGATTTCTTTGTTATTTTTTTCCCCTTTTTTTTTAAGCCAGTGGTTAAATTGAAAAGCCCTGCTCTCCTGCAGATGGAAACCAAACCTGGTTGATAAGATTACATGTTTCTAATCCTGGGGGATGTTTGAAGTCATCCAAGTAGAGAGGGCATTCGCTGTCATAAATGGTCCAGAGATGGAACTGCATTCCCAGAGAGGCCAAGAGGCCACCCTCGCCATCACAGCCTCCCTCCCCCTGCCTCCAACCTACATTCCCATTAAATAGTGTACATTTCGTTAAGCAACTCTTCTTATGCAGCCAAGATCTGACAGCCCAGCATGATTGTTAAGAACGCTGGCATTTGAGTTGGAGGGACACAGCTTCAAATATCATCTCTACCATTTACCAGCTCTGTGACCTTGCTCAAACTACTTAAGTTCTCTGAATTCATTGCCTTGTCTGAAAAATAGAGACAATAAAATCTGATTCACAGGTGTTGCAAACAATAAAATTAAATGACAGGTTAAAATGCTCACTGCAGGGACGGCTCAAAAAAGAAAATGTACTTATTAGCAAACATATTGTAAGCTCCATGAAGACAGGAACAATGTCATTTCTATCCTCAAAACCTAGCCCAGAATTTGGCCCTAGATGCTCGCTGTTTGCTAAATGAGTTTATTAATGTATGAATAAAATTATGATTTTGATTATTACTAGTATCTGTCTTAAATAATAGGAATCAATGTATCAAAATAACAATTATAGATGCCATTTATCAAATGTGATTAAGAATAGGCATTTATGATTTCATATGTGTTGAATCATTTACTCATCACAACCACCCTAGGATAGGTAGTAACTTTGTCATAATTTTATAAATGAAGAAACTGAGGCACAGAGAGGATAAATAACTAGTCCAAGACGGCACAGCTAGTACACAGTGGAGCAAGAATTTAAATTCAGAAACGAAGTTGCCAGGAAATAAAGTAAGTTAGGGTTCAAATAGTACTGATGCTAGCTACTATTTATTGAACAAAGGAAATGATAGTCATCTGAATAGTAATTTTCTTTATGACCCCAGGAGTTCACCATGATTGCCCACATTGTCCAAGAAGGAAAGTGAAGTACAAATTAATTAAACAAATTATCCAAGAATGTGTAATTAGAAAGAGGCCCAAGCTAGGATTCAAACTTGGGTCTATCTGATTACAAAGCCATGCTTTTTGAGCCTTATGTTTTAGAACGTAACAGAATGGCTTAAGGATAGATTTTTTTCCCTTGGTATTGAAAACTGAACACAGGGGTGCTCTACCCCTGAGCTACATCCCCAGCCCTTTTTGATTTTTATTTTGAGACAGGGTTTCCTAAATTGCCCAGGCTGGTCTTGAACATGTAATCCTCCTGCCTCCATCTCCTGAGTGGCTGAGATTAAAGGTGTGCACCATTGCACCCAGCTGAAGTTGGATCTTGAATTCTACTTTCAGATTTTCTATGGTGCTGGATGGGACAAAGATTGCCACCTTTCCAACATTATGCTTCCACTTTTTCCTAGAAACACAGCTAGACTATATTTTCCACCCTCCCTGGCAGGTGAGTAGCACCATGTTGGTTTCTAGCCAATGACATGTGAAGGATATGAGGCAATTTACTTTCAGGCCTAGGTTCTGGATGCCTCCCATACTTTCAGGCCTAGGTTCTGGGTGCCTTCCATATTTTCTCCATGTTCCTTCCCTTTCTCTGCTGTATGAGAAGAATATGACCAGGTTTGGGGGCAGGGGGGGTCTGAAAATTATACCCCAAGACCCAAATCCAGCCTGCAACCTCTTTTTGTAAATAATATTTTATTTGAACACAGCCACACCATTAATTTATGCATTGGCTAAGCCTTTTTAATGGTACAATAGCAGCATTGAGTATAGATAACAAAAATAAGATATCGTACAAAGACTAAGATATTTACTATCTAATACTTTTCCCCAAAAAAGATCGTAACCTCTGCTCTAGGGATTGGCAGAGTCACAACGTGGAAGGAGCTTGTGTTCCCAAATGAACTTCAAAACCATGCTGCCAACATGCATTCCCAGCCTAGACAGTAACTAAGCAAGAAAAGAACTTCTATGGTGAGCCATTACATTCCTGGGTCTTCTTATTGAATGACATCCTTATTCACAGGGCATTCTATTTAGGGGAAAAAATAACCAACCTCCTTCCACATTCAGTAAGAATAACCTCATTTGTTTCCCAAAATAATTCCATAGCACCTCATTGCTTCTCCATACCACTTGGCCTTTACTTTGAGCCACCACACTCTATAAAGTAGCTGCCTCCTCTCCTTCTGAGAATAGAACACACAATGGTCCCCATTGCCCCAGGAGAGACCTACCAACAATGTTCTACCTGATATCCTTATTAACTGACAATTGTGTGTGTGTGTGTGTGTGTGTGTGTGTGCGTTCAATTTGAAATTTCAAAGTTCCAAAGAGAGACAGAATTAAAGCACCTATCCAATAATTCTATGTTGAGAAATAAAATTCTGCCAAGCATAGGAAAAAAAATACATTTTTATTAGTATGTCCAAATCTAGAATCCAATAAAACATAGACCTTTCAGAAGAGAAGAAAAAAAAAAATCTTCAGTAAAAGGAAGGAAAAGCCAGGAGCAGATTACTTACTGCTACAGAATCCAATATTGTAAAGTCCCTTTTTTCTTTTCCTATGCCACATTTTTAATGTTTCCATGAGCTCAGTGTGCTGTGACTATCAATCATAGGAAACTACTGACATTGTGAAACTGCTTTCAAGATATACAGAGTTTTCAAAGCCAAAGTTGTCTAAAGAATAAAAATCTTCAAAGATTGTATATTTTCAAAAATATCTATTTGATACACCAAGCTGAGTAATGGCCAGCTGTCCCTACTCTGTAACTGCTTTGCAGAATGCATGAATATCGTTTTGTGGAGGACATTAAACATGGGAAACAAAAACTTTTGATGAGGATTGCCAGTTCTGCTGTGGTCAGTGCTATGATCTGAGTGATTGTAGATCTCCAGAAATCCATATGTTGAATCCCAGTGTGATGGCATTAGATGAGTCTTTTGAGAGATGAAGGCAGAGCCTGCATGAATGAAATTAGTGCCCTTGTAATAAGAGACTCAAGAAAGTTCAACTCCCTTCCCCATTTGCCTTGTGATGACACAAAGAAGAAGGTAGCCACCTGCATCCCAGAAGAGGGACCTCCCCAGAACCAAATCATGCCAAAACCCTGACCTCAGACTTCAAGCCTCCACAACTATGAGAAATAAATTTCTACCATCTGTAAGTCACACAGGCTATGATAATTTGTTAAAGCATCCCCAGTGATCTAACACAGCCAGCCTCTTCCATTTGCAGGAAGCAGAGTGCACATGAATGCAGAGGTGCTCAGGGTGGGCAGATAAGAATTAAATTGATTTGGGAGTAGACAAGTTCCTCCAAGTTCTTCCTTGATGCTTAGGAAGTTTTGATATTTTTTAGACACATATGGATATGAGTTCCTAAGTGGATGTGAAGCCAAGTCTACTAGTATGAACTGGAACCTAAGAGAATGTCCATCCTCTTCTAAGTTATCCAGGAAGACCACATGGAAGAACAAGAATCTGATCAGCAAGGACTGCCATCAGTGTCAATCATTCTTTCACTCAACAAATGTTGAGGTAGGACTGTGTGCCAATCACCACTCTGCACACTCAGAACACAGCAGTGAATTAAACAAAGTAAATTTCTATCTTCATGGGATCAAATTCCAGGGAAGGAATATAGGAAATAAATAAATGATATCGAAACAGTGATAGTATACGAACTATTGTTTATAAAATAAACACAATAAAATTAAAACTCAATAGCAAAAAGAAAATTATAAAAAACTAATATGGAGACTCCAAGATGGCGGAATAGAGGAGGTCACATTCCTGGCTGCTCCATGGCATGAAACCAAGAAAGCAGACAGGCAGCTTCTCCATAAGGTGGATGAACCAAAAAAAGGGAAGGGGGTACTTTCCTGGAACCTAAAACTGGACATTCAAGGCAGATTGGGGACACAGGAGGTTGGATATAATAAAATGAGGAAAAAAATACTCAGTGGCACAATCACTGCCACAGCCAGGCTGGAAGCTCCAACTAGGGAGGTCCTTCCACGAGCATAATAGAGGGATAAGGGAATGAAAGGAACCAGCACTTTTTGGGAGACCTGAGGCATGTCTGGGTAGAGATGTTTCGAGACCAAGGACATTGCCCAACAAACCTGAAGAACACGCTGCAGGATATCTGTGTGTGGGGAAAGAAGCTGCCATCTCTCCAGGCGATGTGGAGAGGACAAAGGAAGGAACGATTCTGCAGCTGTGGTGCAGGGGGCAACTGAGGATTCCTGGCAAACCTGAGTTCAGCCCGAAATACAGACCCAATAAACACACACTACCATGACACAGAGTGTGCTTAAGTGACCCGCAAGAAAATGTCAGGTTACATATAGGGGAAAACCAGTTTGGATCTCAGCTGATTTTTCAACCCAGACAGTTCTAGGAGGTCCTGGAATAACATATACCAAGCTCTGAAAGAAAATGGATGCCAACCAAGAATCTTATATCCAGCAAAATTAAGCATCAGATTTGAAGAGGAAATAAAAAACCTTTCATGATAAAGAAAATTAAAAGAATTCACAACCTGAAAGCCTGCATTTCAGAATATTCTCCAAAAAGTATTCCATGAAGATGAAATGAAAAAATAAAATAAAATGAAAACCAGAAAAGCGAAGACCTACAGTAAAAGAAAAGTCAGTAGGAGGAGAACTAATTCAAATTAAAAACTAGAAATAAACCAAAATGACCCAGGAACACAATCATATCTCAAAAATAACCTTGAACATTAATGGCCTAAACTCATCAATCAAAAGACATAGACTGGCAGATTAGATTTAAAAACAAAACCCAAGGGGCTGGGGATATAGCTCAGTTGGTAGAGTGCCTGCCTTGCAAGCACAAAGCCCTGGGTTCAAATCCCCAGCACCGCAAAAAAAAAAAAAAAAGAGAGAATTATAAAAACAAAACCCAACAATATGCTGTCTCCAAGAGACTCACCTCATAGGTAGAGACATTCACAGAGTGAAGGTGAAAGGATGAGAAAAAAACATATCACTCACATGGATCGTGTAAACAAACAGGGGTTTCTATCCTCTAAAATAAACCAAGTTATGGTTTATAGTTATGGTAAGCTATATAATTGTAACAATACAAGCTACATAATTGTAACAATACAATTGTAAAAATACAATACAATTGTATTTCATATAAGTTTAGCATCAAAAAGGGTTGTTTTCATAGTTCCAGTTCCATTGACATTAATTATATTTGCTTTTTGCTTGATTAGACTTGTTAGATTTTTATCAACCTTCAGCTCTATTATTTTTTTCTGTTTCACATATTTCTGCTCCTATTCATAGTTTTTCCTTCTTACTACCTAATTTGAAAATAATTTGATTGTTAATCTAGCTTCTTTCTGATACAAATACTTTAGGTTGCAAGAATTCATCTGAGTACTATTCTGTCCCAGAGATTGTGATATTTTAAGCTTTTAGTATCACTTAATTCAAAACACTTTTTATTTACTTTTCTTATGCTTTCTTCTTTGATCTGTGAGATATTTATAAATACGCCCTTTAATTTTGAAGGAGTTGAGATGTGGGGGTGGGGTTCTATATATCTTAAGGTGGTTGATTTCTAATGTAATAAATCATGCAGGAAACACAGTCTGCATGGTTTCACATTTCTTAATTTTCTCAAAGCTTATTTTATGACAGAATATAGTCTATTCTTATTCATTTTCTACTTGTCATTTTTGTGTATACAGTCCTTTATAAATAACAAGAAGGTCAAGGTGGCTGATGATGTTGCTAAGCCTTCTATAAAATTACTCCTTTCCACAAAGTGAGGGGACTTAAAGTCTCCAAATATGATTATAGACTTGTCTTTCTAATTTTATTAATTTTTACTTCATGTATTTTGGAATTTTGTTATTAGGTACATGCACATTTAGAGTTGTTATTCTTCTTGAAGAAGTTGCCCTATTATGGTTATGAAATGTTCCCCTTTTTCTCAGGAAATACTTTTTCTTGAAATTTTTTTTTTTTATTATTAGCTCTACTTCAGATTTCCCATGCTTATTTTCCCCTTCTTTTGCTTTTAACCTATTGGTGTATTGATATTTAAGGTGTGACGTATGTATAGAACATATAGTTATTGTTAGTTTCTTACACACATTGAACATTTATACTTTTAATTCAATATCTTGTTCATTTATATTTAAATTAATTATTGATATTGTTGAAAAAAAACACCTGACATAAAAGTCAGTGGAAAATTGGGTAAATGATAGATTTGATGATGTAATATTTTGGAAAATGAGTTGCATAGTCCTGTTGTCAGGCTCAGAGAGAAGAGTGTTAAAATGCTTTTGTTACAATTGTTCATTTTCTCATTTATCATATGGTATACTGCAACAGATTGATTTTATTGTTTGTTAACACTTTTTATTCTGCAAATTAAAAATAATACATGCATATATAATATAAATATATATGTCTGTGTGTGTGTATTACCATAGGCAATCTCTTAGATATCCCATTATAGTTTAATGTGAAATTCTTTAACAACAAATAATGCTGGGTATTTTTTAATATGCTGATTTGCCATTTGATTATCCTCTTCAGTGAAATACCTGTTTATGTGTTTTGTTAATTTTCAGTTGCATTATTTGCTGATTGTTGAGTTTTCCAGTCTTTGTATATTTTGTAAACAAGTATGTGTATTGCAAATGTTTTTCACAGTATATGGATTGCTCCTTTGTAAATTATTTGTTGACTACAAAAATTTAAAAATAGACAGGCGCAGGTGATGCATGCCTATAATGCGAGGAGCGCAGGAAGATCAGGAGTTCAAAGCCAGGCTCTATTTCAGATTTCTGACTCAGCAAATGCAAGGTGCTAAACAACTCAGTGAGACCCTGTCTCTAAATGAAATACAGAATAGGGTGAGGGATGTGGCTCAGTGGCCAAGTGCCCCTGAGTTCAATCCCTGATTCCAAAAAAATAAAAAATAACAAAAATAAATTTAGAAAAAAACACGTTAGGAAACTTTTAATTTATACATATAATGAGTTTCCAGTCAGGAAAATAAGAAACAGCATGCTCACCTAGCATATAGAAGGCCCTGGCTTGATCCCCAGAACTGCAAAGGAAAAAAAGAAACTACAATGAAAATTAGAAAACATTTAAACACTACCAGCTAGGAACTACAGAGTGTGATTAAAGCATATGTATAATTTAATCATTTATGAAAAGGAAGTCATAATTCCAGATATAGTAATAAACATTAAAGAGTATACTACAGCCAGAAGCTGTGGCACACAGCTGACTTGGGAGCCTTGCAACTCAGTGAGACTCTATCCAAATTAAAAAACTGAGGTAGGGGTTGGGGCCATAGCTCTGTGGTACAGCACTTGCCGAGCATGTGTGAGGGACTGGGTTCTATCCTCAGCATCACATAAAAATTAATTAATTATTTAATTAAATAAATAAAGGTATTGTGCCCACCTACAACTAAAAAGTATATATTTTAAAAAAAGAAACTGAGGTAAAAAGGGATTAGATTTAATTGCCCTAAACAAAATTTTTAAAAAGAGAAAATACCAAACACATTCCAATTTATTTAATGAGACTAGCATATCTTTGATATGAAAACTACACAGGATAGCATAATAAAAGAAAATCATGTCAAACTCACTTATACAAATACAAAAGTCCTAAGTAAGATATTAACGAACCAAGTCCAAGAAAAAATGAGACATTTAATATCATAACCAAATAGGGTTTATCCCAGGAATGCAAGGTTGGTTTAACATTAATCTACTAGCCAGCTGGGCATGGTGGTACATGCTTGTAATCCCAGTGACTAGGAGACAGGCAGAAGGATCACAAGTTCAAAGCCAGCCTCAGCAACTTAGAGAGGCCCTAAGCAACTTAGTGAGACCACATCTAAAAATTAAAAAAGAAAAGGGCTGATGATAAGGCTCAGTGGTAAAGCATCCCTGGATTCAATCCCTAGTACCAAAAAAGAAAAAAGAAAGTCTACTAGCATAATCCATCATAGTAACAGACCAAAATATATGATAATTTCATTAAATACAGAGGGAAAGAACTTTCAGCAATCTCGAAATTGAAAAACTGTCATAAGTTATAAAAGGCATCTGTCAAAAACCTATGGTGAACATATATGTCTAAGGCTAAATATATATGTGATCTCTTTAAAGGAAGAAACAAAGATGTCTGTTATTCTCTCTCTCTCTCTCTCTCTCTCTCTCTCTCTCTCTCTCTTGTTTTTGTTTTGGTTTTTTTTTTTTGGGGGGGGTGGGTACTGGGGATTGAACCCAGGGGCACTCGGCCACTGAGCCACATCCCCAGCCCTATTTTGTATTTTATTTAGAGACAGGGTCTCAATGAGTTGTTTAGGGCCTTGCTAAGTTGCTGAGGCTGACTTTGAACTCGCGATCCTCCTGCCTCAGCCTCCCAAGTGCTGGGATTACAGGCATGCGCCACCGCGCCCTCCTGTTATTCTCTTACCCTTAACATTGTACAGAAGATCCTAGTCAGTACGATACGAGGGAAAGAAATTAAGGAACAAGAGAATGAGAAGACAAGCCACACGCTGGAGAAAAATTTTGCAAAAGACATAACTGATTCAGGATTGTTATCCAAAATGTACAAATGTCTCTTAAAACCCAACATCAAGAAAATGAACAACCAATTTAAAAATGGACAAAAGATATGATCAAATATCTCACAAAAGAAGACGTACGGATGGCAAGTAAGACATGAAAAGATGCTCAACATCGCTTATATTAGGACATTGCAAATTTTCAAATAATGAGATTCCATTATGTACCTACTAGAATGATCAAAATCCAAAGCACTGATCACATCAAATCCCCGGCAGGATGTGCAGCCAGAGGAACACTCATACACTGCTGGCAGGAAAACAAACTGACACAGCCACCCGGGGGACAGTTTGACAGTTTCTTACAAAACTACATGTACTCTTACCATCCAGTTCAGCAGCTGCTCTGCTTCGTATTTATCCAAATGAGTTGAAAATTTATATCCACAGGACAAACATGCATATGAATGTTTATAGCACCTTTATTCGTAATTGCCAAAACACAGAAGCTTCCAACACGTCCTTCAGTAGATGAATAGATAAATATAATATATCCAGGCAAAAGAACGTTGTTCTGTGCTAAAAAGAAATGGGCTAGTAAGCCATAAAAAGACATGGAGGAACCTTAAATGTATATTAGTAAGTGGAAAAGCCCATTTGAAAAGACCACACACTGTATGATTCCAGCTATACAACGTTCTGCAAAAAATAAAACTACGAAGTCAGTAAAAAGATCCATGGTTGCCAGGGGTTACGGAGGAGAGAGGGATGAATAGGCAGAACACAGAGGATTTATAGGACCCCAAACCTACTCTGCCTGATACTATAATGGTAGACAGATGTCATCGCACGGTTGTCCAAACCAAGAGAATGTACACCACCAGGAGGCTTTGGGGATCATGTGGGTCAAGGTAAGTTCACTGATTATAACAATGTACCACTCTGCTGAGTGAGGTTGCTCATGAGGGAGGCTCTGCAATGTAGAAGCAAGAAACATGTGGGAGCTGTAAGTTCCGCTAGCTTTGCTGTGAGCCTAACACTTCCCTAAAAAAAGAAAGTCTGTTTAAAACCGTGTGTGAATATACACACGTAATATGATCGAGTCATGTTATGGTCCAGGCTACATGGGCAATGACCAGACAGACTCCATTTACCCTGAGACTCCATATCACGTAGGAAATGCTTCTCCCGTGAGAACATCCCGCCTCTCTACCCATCAACAGTCACTTTGCATAGCATGTTTGGCAACACAAAATGGCAATTCTTATATAATGTAAAATTGTTCTCTTTTTGGTTCCTATTTTTCTTGGACAATGTACCCTGTCAGAGAACCATTGTCTAGATGTTTGTACCCATTCTTTAACTTGTACTGGACTAAGGTTGTTTTGACCCACTTCCCCTTCTGCTTATGATTTTAAATCTCATGATGTTAATTTGTAGTTTTGAACCATAGCAACAGATACTTATGATTAATGTACCAACATGCTTTTCTTATGGTATAAAAACCCTGCAACCCTATGCTTGGGACCGTCTTCCCAATAGCCGTTTTGGGCATTGTGTGAAACGGTCAGCCTGCCCGCTAATAAAGACTCTCAGATTTAGACTTCTCAGTGGTCATCAGTCTGTTCTTAAGTTGCACCCACAACAGTCATTTTCACAGATAATAGGACTATTAATGTAGAAAACCCAAGAGAACATATAAAATTATCAAAACTTTTAAGAAAGTTTAATAAAGATACCTAATACAAGATCAGTATCCAAAAAAGAAAACACTTCTATTATAAGACTCACAAAAAAATCTGTATAACCCAATAAGTGAATAATATCAAAGACACATATGGATGCCTATAACTCAATAAGACAACCCAATAGAAAAATGGTCAAAGTATATGAATTGGCAATCCAAAAAGAAGATTGGATGACCAAGTCTCATTAATAAACAAGAAAAGGAAAATTAAAACTAAAATGAAATATTTTCACAGGCATTGGAATGAAAAAACAAAAAAAAAATCTAACATCTAATGTTGGCAAGGATACAGAGAAGTAGGTAAACTCTTGGAGGTAGGGATTCAGTGTTATACCCGACGAAAATAAGATCATCCAAGTCATTCACATAAAGCCAAGAGAAGCCTTTATTTTTTATTTTTCAGCTGGCCAGCAACGTCCACCCTTACACCTAAAAGTGGTGCCGGGGGATCCCGCATTAGTTCTTTGTTGCCAGCATTTATAGGGAGGGAAGGGATTAGGGTGGGGCTGGCTCTCTCTCCTGATGGCACTCGAGAATCTTCTTGGGGAGTATAACAATAGGAGGAAAATTGATGGATTGTGGAAATAGTACCAAAAGCTCAGTCCTTGTCCCTGACACCAATTCATGCCAATTTAATAAGGAGGACATAGTTTTGAGATAAAGGAAAAAGAAGGTTTTATTACTTTGCTAGCAAAGGAGAAGCAAGGGGGTGGGGAGATACTTCCAGTCCCAGAGGCTGTGGCTCATCACAGAAAAACAGAGATTTTTTTAAAGAAGCTTTTCAAAGGCTGCATTCCAGGTGTGTCCTGAAGACTGGAAAAATTCACTTGTTAATTTGGGAGATAGTCACTTCCTACAATCAGTGACCTCTTCTTCCCGTGGTGGGAGTGTGGTCAAGGACAGGTAACTCAGCCTAGGATGGGAAAAGATTAGAAACAGGGAGAGGGAGAAGAGGAAAAGAAAAAACATGTCCATTTTAAAATGAGCAGTGAGGGCTATATTCAAAAGGTAAAGTGGGCCACTGTTACAGCAATAATTGGTAAAGACTAGAACTTCCACATCTTGATGTTTGCGTTAAAGAAACTCTTGCACATATTCAGGTTCTGTGCAAGGATATTCTTTACAAGTTTGATTATAATTGTTTCCTGATACATGAGTCCTCTCTACATCCATGATATAAAATGGTCACCTGGGTTCACCTTGCCCTCTAAAAGAGAATGTCCTCTATTTCCATCACTTTTGTTATTAGACGTGTCCTCATAATAGAATTAAATCCACCTATAAATAATGTGTAGGTCCTTTCTGTCTTCTCTCTTAAGAGATTTTCCCTTTTCTGCAGGACTAACCATATAATTTTCGAATTAAAGTACCAACATACCAGGTGTGGTGAGGCAAGCATGGAATACCAGTGACTCGGGAGGCTAAAGTAGGAAGATGGAAATTTGAGGCCAGCCAAAGCAACTTGGTGAGGCTCGATCTCAAAATAAAAAACAATGTTGTGATGCTAATAGGTGTTAATTGGGTACTGGTGTTCATTTGCATATTAATAGAAGCTGTTTTCATTGTTAATGGGCCTAGACCCAGAAAGCACTGTTAGAATGTGACTGGAGAGTTTGGATTTGTTTGTTTGTTTGTTTGTTTGTTTGTTTTAGGTAACACTAATGCTCAGGCCCCACTACAGAGATTTTTGATCCGGTTGAGTCCATTTGGGATACCCAGGAACTGTGATGTTTATATTTTTAAAAGCTATTCAATACAGTAAAGGAGGGGGACCAGGGAAGGGAGACAGAAGAGAAAGGGGAGGTACTGGGGAATGAAACTGAGTTATGTTGTGTGCCTGTATGAATACATAACAATGAATCCCACCTTATACATAATTATCATGCACCAATAAAAAGGAGAAATAGATACAGAAATAAGTACAATGAAATATTTACTTTTAAAAATGGCAATTGCAGTGCTTTCAATGTCTACCAGGGAGAAGAACCTCAGAACCTTAGAAGTAGATGCAGCAGACAGGATGTTAGGAACAGGGTCTGGAAGGACCTGGGCAGATGCAAAGGCTTGTGAAATGCTGACATTTCTCTTGGCAGTGGGCAGACATCGTCATCTGGCTTAGAGTCAATAGAGTCACATTTACCAAACATGGATTTAACACTTTTCAAGAACTGGCAGGTATTTACAGGAAAATACCAGGAACAATATCTAACCTTGCATCTAACAATTCCCTTGTAGAGACCAGTAGAGTAGAGGAAGGCAACCAGGGGCAGGGAGGAAGGGAGGGAAAGAGGAGATCCTGGGGAATGCAATTGACCTAATTATGTTACGAGCAGGTATGACTAGATCACAAGGAATCCCAGTCTTCTGTATAATTACAATGCACCAAGAAAAATGAATTTAAAAAATAAAAATCCCCTGTAGGAGTTCACAAATCACCACATTTGGGATATGAAAACAATGAGCAGTCATTAATGATCAGTTCAGGTGCTTTTGACTCTACTGGACTTGAGGAATCTGTAATCCTCGGGGTGATGAGCCACTGACAAATTCGGTTCATAAAGAACTGAATTCTTAGTTGGGAAAAACAGTTGTACTTTCTGGAAGTTGTGCCTACTTGGGAAAAGGCCTTTCTCTTGTCCTACTAAGGAAAGTCAAGGTGTTTACATTAGATGATGCAGACATTTGCTTATCGGAATAGACAGTCCTTAATGATACCCTAAGTGAAAAAAAAGCACATTACAACAGCATATACACCATGACCTAATTTTTAGGACATTTTTATTAGTAGATGTTTATACAGTCATCAAAAATTTAACAGTAGTTATCTCTGTGTGGTGGATACTAAAGAATCTTATTTTGTTTTATTTTTTTCCTACAATAAACAGCTATGTATCACTTAAGAGATACTTTTCAAAATAGGTAACTCATAACTCTCGTACAGATATAAAAATGAACACATGTGAAAGAGGTTTTTTAACTCATTATAAGGGAAACACGTTAGAACCAAGAAAAAGTTAAAAACACACACAAATTTTCATTTGCAGCACATGGTTGGAGCGGGAAGACGTTATGTTAAATGAAATAAGCCAGGCACAGAAAGAAAAATACCATATGTTCTCTTATGTGGAAGCTAAAAAAATTGCTTTCAAGCTGGACACAGTGACATGTGGCTTCAGACCCAGCTACTCAGGAGACGAGGCAGAAGGATCACTTGAGCCCAGAAGTTGAGACCAGCCTAGAACACATAGAGAGACCTTGTCTCTTAAAACAGAAAAAAAGTCTCTTGATTTCTTTTGTTTTTTTTTGGAACTGGGGATTGAACTCAGGGACACATGGCCACTGAGCCACATCCCCAGCCCTATTTTGTATTTTATTTAAAGACAGGGTCTCACTGAGTTGCTTAGAGCCTCCCTAAGTTGCTGAGGCTGGCTTCGAACTCTCGATCCTCCTGCCTCAGCCTCCCAAGTCACTGGGATTACAGGCGTGCGCCACCGCACCCAGCTGACAAACAAGTCTCTTGATTTCATAGAAGGAGAAAATAGATAGTGGTCACTAGAGGTTAGGAAGGGGAACTCTTTCTATTCTAGAGCTCTTTTTATTCCAGGGACTCTGGAGAGAAGACGTCTTACACTTTGCTCCTTTTTCATGGTGGATTTAACATTTTTCAGAGCCTCTTAAACTAAGGTTAGAGCAGACATAATTATCTTTGAAAAACATTGGTACAAATCTTGTCCTTCTTGTGTGGGGAACCCTCTTTGTTCTGCCTTAATTGAATGTTAGACTAAATCAATCCAGCATCTCTCAGTGATACACACGGAACCTCATTGTCTATTTTTGTATCCTTTACCCTAGACAAAAATAAATTTGATTGTTTCTTACTAGAAAATGTTTGTGCTATTCCAAAACCCAGGCTTCTTGATTCTTTTACCATTGTCAACATGAGCATGGAGCAAAGGTGACTGGCTTGGACAACCTCAGTCCCCTTGACTATGTTGGTATAAACTAGCATATACTTAGCAAGAAGTCCTCTTCCTATGCTGCACTGAAGTCTCCTTGCTTTTTGGTAGATGTAATGGATCATTTTGTTCTGAAGCTAGTTCTGTTTGGGGGTTTTTTGGGGGAGTTGGGGGGTTGGTACTGGGGATGGAACCCAGGGGGCTTAACCACTGAGCCGCAACCCCAGCCCTTTTTTATATTTTATTTAGAGACAGGATCTCCCTAAGTTACTTAGGGCCTCACTAAGTTGCTGAGACTGTGAACTCACCATCCTCCCTCTCAGCCTCCCAAGCTGCCGGGATCACAGCCAAGTGCCACCACACCTGGCTCTGCAGCTAGTTCATAACTTGGTAACTTAGGCCACTTCGGTGGGAAGGATGCTTCTCTTTAATGAGTCACAGACACTTATCTCCATATCCTTTCTTTCACTTTAAGATTGGTTTAACTCCAATTTTGTTGAAACTTCCTAAGCGAAAAAATTTTGTCTACTGGTTTCATATAGGTAAATGAATGCTAAATCATTTTAAAGGAAAGAAAATGGTTCTCACAATTAAATGGTAGCTTACGTTTCATGTGAAGCTAATGATACCCAATTTTTATTTCCTCATTCAGGTCAGGGTCTAAAACTTTTGGGCAGAGGCAGGGGTAGGAGCGCATAAAAGTATTCAAAATTTTTCCATTTGAAACCATTTTTCACCACGACAAGTCTCATACATTTCACACACAGCTTATTGAGGAAAAAAAAGTAGAAAAACTGCTTTTTTGTTTCTCCTCAGGCATACATGTTCGTTCATTACCTTGTACATTTTCTCAAATAAATGCTATTTTTTTGTTGTGGATTTTATCTTGCTACATAAGATGCTGCCCTTTTGAGAGAGACCCAGAAGTCTAAAATTACCAAAACAATTCCTTTATTCATGTCTTGTTATGATCTTTTGTTTTGACAATAAAAATTCCTACTACTCTCTCAAAAGAAAACAAATGAAAATGTGGATTTCAATAATGAGATTTGTTTCTGGCGAAATGGCAGGGAGATGAGGACAAAATCTTGGGACCCATAGCTGCACCCTATTCTACCTACCTATTCTACATGGAAGCACTTCACTTAGAACATTCATATCCATTCTGGGGGTACATTCTTTATGTTCATTGTGGGGAATCATAAACCCCATGAAGATCACTGTTCACCTCTGCTCCTAGAAAAACCCAAGTATGCATCACATCCCAAATCCTTCTCAGATGAAACCAGGCCATCCTCACTAAACTGATTGATCTGAAAGGGAAAAAGCAGTACGGTGCCTTTTGAAGGTAGATGTGCACAGCACCTAATTTTCCTTGGATTTCTTCCCAGAAAAGGCACTATTCAGATGAAATGGCTAAAACTCTGTTGCAAGGCCAAAACAAAACATTTGCTGAAGATAAAGGGAAGAGGAACATCCTCAAGACAGCAGACTGGGAAGTTCCAGACCCTTATTTCCTTGTAGAAACACTAAATACGCCACAAAGTGAGTAAAATAACTTTCTAGAAGCTCTGGAAACCAAAGATCTACAGCAACCAAGCAAATGCCTAATAAAGAAAAAGCAGGATTCAAATAACAGGAAATTTTTTGGCACTCTTACCTGCCCATATCTACTCCCGCCATTGCACAATAAACATATAATAATTATCTACCCATTGTATATATTCAGCGTATATATATGATGATATATATATATATCATATATATAATCATGAATAATATGTATTATATATATCACATATATAATGATATATGTATCATTGCATAATCACAGCATATATATCATTGCATTAGTGGATATATACATATATGCACTGGAATGTATAATAATTATAAACATAATTGAATCAAACACCAGAACTCCAAAATAGATGAAGGAAACATTGACAGAATTGAAGAGAGAAATAAACAAGTCTATATTAATAGAGATTTCAATAATGAATAGAACCACCAAACAGAAGATCAATAAGGAAATAAAAGATTATAACACATTCAATCAAATGGCCCCAATACATATAGACAGATCACTTCAGTCGTTAGCCAAATGCACATTTTCTCAAGTGTACATGGATAATCCTCCAGAATATATCATCATATATATTTTTAAATATATATTTTTTTAGTTGTAGGTGGACACAATACCTTTATTTTGTTTTTATGTGGTGCTGAGCTTTGAACCCAGGGCCTCTCGCGTGCTAGGTAAGCACACTACCACTGAGCCATAACCCCAGGCTTATCATCATATATTAGACCACAAAAAGTCTTAATAAATTTTAAAATTGAAACCATATAAAGTATCTTTTCTGGTCATAAAACATTAGCAGAAGAAAAACTGAAAAATGTGATAAATATGTGAGAATTAAATAATATAATCTTAAACAGTTCATGAGTCAAAGAAGGTATAAATATTAAAAAATTCCTTCAGATGAAAAAAATTAAAGCACAAGGTAGCAAAACCTATGAGATACAGCAAAAGCAAAGTTGTAAAACAGGAAGTTAGAGCTGTAAACACTTAAATTTGTTTTGGTACCAGGGACTGAACCTAGGGGCACTTAACCACTGAGCCACATTCCCAGCTCTTCTATTTTTTATTTAGAGACAGGGTCTTGCTAAGTTGCTAAGGGCCTTGCTAAGTTGCTGAGGCTGGCCTTGAACTTGCGATCCTCCTTTCTCAACCTCTGGAGCCTCTGGGATTACAGGCCTGCACCACTGCGCCCAGCAGCACTTAAATTTTTAAAAAAGAAAGATCTCAAATCAATAACTGAACTTGACATTTTAAGAAACTAGAAAAAGAAGGGGGAAAACACAAATTTAGTAGAACAAAATAAATAGTAAAGATTGAAGGATATAAAAATAAAAGAGAAAAATAAAACAACAGAAAAAAAATCAATGAAATCAAAGGTTTGTTCTTTGAAAGCATCAACAAAACTGACTAACTCATAACTAGGTTCATGAAAAAAAAGAGAGAGACTCAAATAAATAAAATGAGAAATAAAAGCACTAAATTTACTCCCTACTTTACAGAAATACAAAGAATTGTAAGAGTATTATGTGCAATTTTACACCAAATGGACAAATTCTTAGAAATACAAAACCTACTGAAGATGAATCATGGATAATAGAAAATCCTAACAGATCTATAACCAGTAAGGAGATTGAATTGGTAGTCAAAAATCTCCCACAAAGAATGCCCAGAACCAGATGACTTTACTGGTGAATTCTACCAAACATTTAAAGAAATACTAATCCTGTTCAAGTTCTTCCAAAGTCAAATCTAGAGGGAGGAACACTTCTTAACTCTGAGTTCAGCATAATGTTGATACTGAAACCAGATTTTGCAAGAAATGAATATTGATACAAAAATTCTCAATGAAATACTGGAAAGCCAAATTCAACAACCAATTAAAAGGATTTAATGCCATGACCAAGTAAGGTTTATTGCTGGGATACAAGTATGTTTCAACAAACAAAAATCAATCAATATTATATGCCACATTAACAGAATGGAAGAATTAAAACACACAGGTAAGACCCCAAGTAGCCAAAACAATTTTGAAAAAAAAAAAAAGAACAGAGTTGAAGGTTTCACACTCCCTGAATTCAAAACTTACTATAAGCCGGGCGTGGTGGCGCACGTCTGTAATCCAAGCGATTTAGGAGGCTGAGTCAGGAGGATCGTGAGTTCAAAGCCAGCCTCAGCAACTTAGCAAGGCCCTAAGCAACTCAGTGAGACCCTGTCTCTAAATAAAATACAAAATAGGGCTGGGGATGTGTCTCAGTGGCCAAGTGCCCCTGAGTTCAATCCCTGGTTCAAAAAAAAAAAAAAAAAAGAACTTACTATAAAGTCACAGTGATCAAAAACAATGCCATATGAGCACATAAAGGACAGAAAACCCAGGAATAAGCTCTCACATATATGCTCAAATGCCTTTTTACCCAGATGCTAAAACCACTGAATGCGGGAAAAACAGTCTTTGCAACAAACATTAGGAAAACCAGATATCCACATATGAAGAAAAAAAAAAAAAGAAGTCAAACCTCCCCTATGTACAAAAGTTAACTCAAAATAAATCAAATATGTAACCATAAGAACTAAAAACTCTAAAACTCTCAAAAGAAAACAGGAATAAGTTCATGACATTGGATTTAGCAAAAGATTTTGAGATATGATACCAAAACTACAGGAACAATAAGAAAAATAAATAAGTTGAAGTTTGTTGAAATTAAAAACTTTGGGTATCAAAGGGCATTATCAACGAGGTGAGCTATCAGCAAAGTACATAGGCAACCAATAGAATGGAGAAAATACTTGCAAATCATATAAGGGATAAGGAATTTATAGCTAGAATGCATAAAGAACTACAATTCAATAATAAAAGCAACTCAATGTTAACATGGGCAAAGTACTTGAATAGACATTTCTACAAATGGCTGACAAGCACATGACAACATGTTAAAAATCACTAGCCTTTAAGGAAATACACATCAAAATCACAATAAGATACCATTTCATACTGATTAGGGTGGCTATTATCAAAAGGAAAAAATCTGATAGAAAATAATGTGCTGTCAGGGGTGTGGAGGAATGGAAACTTGTGCATTGTTGGTGGGAATGTAAAATGGTGCAGACGCTATGGAAAACCGTATGTATTTACACAAAAAAGTAAACATAGAATTGCCATATGATCCAATAATTGTACTTCGGAATGTATATCCTCAAAAAAGTGAAACAGGTATCTTAGTCTTCTTTCTGTTGCTATAACCAAATACCTAACACCAGGTCATGTATAAAGAAAAGATATTTATTTAACTCACAGGTTTGAAGGCCAAAATTCCAAGACTAGGTAGTCCCATGGGTTTGGCCTCTGCTAAGCGCCTTCTGGCTGCATCACAACATGGCAAATGGTAGGAATCTGTCAGAGAAAGAGAAAACAGTCATGTGGAAGAGAAAGGAAGCAAGAGGGACTCAGAGACCAGGTTTGCTTTTTTTTTTTTTTTTTTTTAAACAACTCACTGTCTTGAGCAAACACTCCTGAGACCAGCATTAATCCCTTCCCAGAGGGATACCTCTAGGAGAGCCCCAATTTTAAAAAATTCCACCACTCTGCCAAACTGGGGACGCCTTGGGAGACACACTCAACTCATATCCAAACCATAGCAGCAGGGATGTGAATAGATATTTCAACACCAACAGCCATACTAGCGTGATTCAATATAACCAAAAGGCGAAAGCAACCCAACCATCCATGGACAGATGAACCAGTAAAATATGGTATATACGCATATGGACTATTCAGCCTTGAAAAAGAAAGGACTTCTGATCCACACAGCAACATGAACCCTGAAGACATTATGCTGAGTGAAATTAACCAGTCACAAAAGGACAAATATCATACAATTCCCCTTACATGAATTCCTTAAGTAGTCCAATTCATAGAGACAGAAAGCAATGAGGAATGACTGACCAGAGGAGAAGCATTCCCGTGTGGGAAGATAAAAAATTCTGGAGGAGAATCATGATGCTGGTTGCACATCACATGAATACACCTAATGCCACAAAACTACACACAAAATAGTCCAAAAAGCAAATCATGAGCCAGACGTGGCAGTGCATCCCAGCTACTCAGGATGCTGAGGCAGGAGGATTGCCAAGTTGGAGGCCAGTCTCAGTAACTTAGTGAGATCCTGTCTCAAAATTAAAAATTTAAAGGGCTGAGGATGTGGCTCAGTGGTGTAAGCATCCCTGGTTCAACCACCAGTTCAAAAAAAAAAAAAAAAAAGGAGAGAATATGAAAAAAGAAAACAGTAACTTTTATTATACATATTGCCACAGTAAGAAAAGTAGTGATTACATTATTTTTCAAGCATTTCCAACCGTTTATCCAGAAGAAATTTACTTTCCTAATCACAGTGACTGTGCCCATATTTTTCTCACTGCATATTCTATCAAGAAGTATATTTTAGGGATGGAACTTGAGACCATTATGTTAAGCAAAATAAGCCAAACTCAAAGTCAAGTGTAATATGTTTTCTTTCATGTGTGAAAACTAGAGAGGAAAAAGGAAAAGAAAGGTGGGGGAGCAGAAGGGACTCTCATGAAAAGCAAAGGGAGGTCAGTAGAGGAAAGAGACCAAGGAGCAGCAGGAGGGGAGGGCCGTGGGAGTGCTGTGGAGTGAGATTGACCAAATTAGATTGTTATATCTTGCGTATATGAGTATGTGACAATAAAACCCATCATAATGTACAACTGTAATACACCCATTTTTTTAAAAATGTGGAATGAAAAAAATGTATAAACCTTATGGTATAACCAAAAAAAGAATTATATTTTAATTTACATTCTACCAATGAAGATTTCTTAAGTAAGGATCTGTGGACTCTCAAAGAGGACTAGATAGCCGGGTGC
>JAJEJO010004204.1:145921-175216 GCA_020662805.1 Glaucomys volans
ATGCTAAGTTGTATTTTATAAGTATTTGTAAAGTTTAAGCACTTGACATCTGGATTGTCTGGACATCTACTTTTGACCAGATCATCCCAAGGCAATTTCTGTGCCTAGACTGATGTTTGTCACAACTAGAAGCAGACTTCATCCTTCGAAGACATTTTCAGCATGAAGGCAGACAGTGACGTGGCACACTGTGGCATGGAAGTTCCCAGCAGTTAGAATAGAGATGCCTTGATCTGAGTCAGCACTCAGCCCACAAGAAGGAAAGAATTTCGCCCGGAAAAACAAACCAGGCCATTGCAGTTGTACCCAATTCATCCTGTATTTGACAACATGATCTCCGTGAAACTCTATTTTCTATCACCTTAAATTATCATTGTTAATGCCTTTTTTTAAGTTAGTTTAAATGGTTTTTTTTTTATTATTCATTGTACACAAATGGGGTACGACTATTGTTTCAAAAGTATGGAACTGCCGGGATCGGTGGCGCACGCCTGTAATCCAAGCGATTTGGGAGGCTGAGTCAGGAGGATCGCGAGTTCAAAGCCAGCCTCAGCAATTTAGTGAGGCCCTAAGCAACTCAGTGAGACCCTGTCTCAAAATAAAATACAAAATAGGGCTGGGGATGTGGCTCAGTGGCCGGAGTTCAATCCCTGGTTCAAAAAAAAAAAAAGTATGGAACGCTTCACGAATTTGCGTGTCATCCTTGCGCAGGAGCCATGCTGATCTACTCCGTATCGTTCCAATTTTAGTATATGTGCTGCCAAAGCGAGTACAGTTTAAATGTTTTTTACGTATTTTAAAAATATTTATGTCGTAAAAAGGAAAAGTCCTTGTCCAACCATCCTGGTGGAGCATCAGTTTGTCTGTCTCCCATGCAGGTCACTCAAGTTAATGGGGAAGAAAGAACAGGGTGCCTAAATCTGAAGTTAAGACTAACTATTCCCCACTATGGGAATAGAAGAGAAGATAGGAGGGCAAAACTGGGAGCGGAAGTGGCCCCTGCAGGGGCAGAGCAGGAGCCTTCCATCCCTGCTGGACCCTGGCCCCGCCCACTTTAGGGCCCCTCCCACTCAAGGTGCTTAGCAGGAATTCCCCTGCTTCTGCTTCTCCTGCAGAAGGGAGATTGAGAGGCTAGATCTGGTCCAAGTCACTTGGGTAAGAGACATAGATCATTTTTCCCTCCACTCATGGAAATCTCAGATTGTGGCCAAGACAGCCTTGGATAAGGGTGGAAGGGGAGCTGCTAGACTGGATGGGATTGAACTTAGGGGGGTGTTTAATGTAGGGATAGGGTGAGGGTTTGGAACCTGCGATGCAGGCACCCTACTCTGGAGCACCATACCTTGGGGGACCTCCAATAACATGTCTTAATTTGCAGTTTTCTTTTTAAGATGTGCAGAATTATTTTTGGTTTTGATAGAAACAAAATCCCTAAACTTAAGGAATATACAAAACATTTAATATTTTATACTTATTTATACTTATGCAGGTAAAATTTACAATAAAACCATTTCAATTTTTCTTAAATGATGGGAAAAGGACATATGAAGATTTTGTAACTGGCATGGAAATCAGTGGGCAGCTAGCGATTCAGGTACAATATTTATAATTGCATTATTAGATTTGAAACTCCTTTAAATTTGAAGAGTCTGGATTTAACTGACAAGGAAACATGTGAGAAGCAATGGAAATGGATTGTAAATGTCAGCATCATGTTTGATCATACCAAGGTGACCTTAAAATGCCATCTTACCCACTTTAATTTAACAAGGCTGATTTCCTAAAATATCAAATATTTGATATAACCAAGAATATATATTGAACTACTGGAACAAATAGCTAGAAGATATTTCAGTTGTCCCACTTGAAAAAGCAAGATGTAGGCAAACTCTTTTCAACATGGTGGTGGGGAAGGAGGAGGGGGGAGTCCTCCTTAAGTGGAAAGTTTTATCTTCCCTCTTCATTGAAAGAAGAGAGAGCTAACCTTACCCAGACGTGACGAATATTTTCCTTTACAGGATTTAATCTGAGGGTCCCTGTCCCCTCTAGATGCCTCCCATCCACATGCTATGGCTTTATTCAAACATCACAGCTCCTCCTCTATAAAATGCAATTTCCCTGGAAGAAATGATACATTAATTCCCTAAAATCTTAATGGAAAAGTATTGATCAAATTCCTTTCTTCCCTGAAAAGAGAGGCTAGATTTATAAAAATGGAATGAAGGAGCTAAAAATTAATACAATTTTTTAAAGATATCATTTGTTGAGAGTTAATTTCTTACCAGATACTGTCAGGGCTTTGTGTACTATTGCTAATTTCTACAACTCTTCAAGAAAGGTTTTATTTGTCTATTCTACAAACAAGGAACATTGTCCACTGAGAGCATTGCCAGGGAAGAAGAGAATTAAAGCAACTTGCCCAGCCACTCAGAGGGAAGCCAGGATTTGAACCCATGTCTGATCCAAAGCTCACAACCTCTCCCCTTCACCAACTGCACACTTATCAACAGACATGGAGTCCAGTTGGCTGTGGAGCACTAAAGAGACCTCCCTTTCGTGCTCTGGTTTTGCTGAGAACGAATCCCAGTTGGGATGCCAATCCTGATGAGCTGACACCCCATCCCAAAAATTATGTCTGAATGTGGGTCAGCCACTGAGTAGAAATCTCTCAACATTGGTCTCCTGACCTCTCTGAACACTGATTGCTTGGAAAGTTCAGTCTTTCCACAGTTAGGAATCTACATTTTTCCCCCAAGGAAAAAAAAATCAGAAATTGGGACATTTCCAGTTTTCCATATCTTTCAAAGAACGGGTAGGATTAATAAGTTTGGAAAAGGATAAAAGCAGGACTGGGCAGAGAAAAGTTAGAGTGTTATTCAGGCTCATCAAAGCTCAGCCCAAGACCTGGGGAGCCCTGAAATGTCATATAGTCCTGTCGTGATCTATCATTAGATATGTGCTGCCCTGGGAAGGACAAGGTGACTAGCTGCAGCTGAAGGAGACCCTGAAGGAGCTGATTCTTACAGGCTGTCCACTGAGAGCATTGCCAGGGGCCAAAGAAACAAGTCTTCATTGAAGGAGAATCTGGGCGGCGAATCTCAGTGTTCGCCACATCCACACTATGCACTACTCTGATCCGTTTCCTTCATGTTATTCAGGGAACCACTCCTCCAGGATGCCAGTGGGCCTCCGTGGGGTGACCTAGACAATGGAGATTAGTGGGATGAATGACAGGCGCCACTTGTTGCAACCACAAATGCTCATCACCCCTCCTCCACTATCAATTCTAGATTACCCTCAACCTCAATGGTCATTTGTACTTCTCTCAGTAGCCAGATAGGTGACAGGACACAAATCCTCATCCACTGAGGGGTCTGAGTTCCTGCTCACTGTGTCCTTCTCAGTCCCTGATTGCTGTACTTGTACACTTGACATCATAGTTGACCAAGGGAGTACCAAGAGGTATCCAAATGGATCAGCAGGGTACCCCACTTAGTTCTCCAAGACCTGGCATGTAAAAGCATCCCTACCTCCTCCTGATATCAGAGTCAATTGCTCCTGCTGAGACCGTGACTCCTCTCATCGTCTCACATTCTCTAGAACACAGGAGCATGAAGAGTTCAGGCCACAGCTGTAGCTCATAGTTCAATGGGACTTGGGTTGTCTTTTCCCCCTACTGATGGAGCCTGTACGGTCACAGGGCTGCTTGCACCACAGTCCGACCTGGTTGCAGAGCCCTTTCGTCTTCAGAACTCCACTCAGAGCTGACATTCTTGTGTAACACCTGTTACGTGGACACCTGTTGTAGCAGTAATTCCAGGTGTGGAACAAGCTTTCTCCAGAATCCAAAGGGGTCCACCAGGCATTAGGGTTTCCTTTTGCATGGTAGGATGCACTAATTTGAAATATGCAATAATGAGTCCTTTTGTTTTAGGTAGATTATCCTGACATTCCCTTGACTCCTGGCTCGCAAAAACTTTGCTGATGTTGCAGGCCCCTGAAACTTCATAGGTTTTATCCCTTGTGTTCTAGAACATATCCTCTGGCATTCCAGCCATTTCTTGCTCATGCAGCCCAATTAGCATAATATCGTCAATGTAGTGATTCAATATATCAATCTGTAAGATACCCAAATGCTCAAGATCTCTTTGCACTAAATTTTGACAAAGAGCAGGAGAGTTTAGCCCTGGGCAAAAACTTTAAATGTAGATATTTGCCTGTTGCTAATGTATGCAAACTATTTCTGATCCTACTTTCTGATTACAAAAGAAAAGAACACATTCATTCGATCAATATTAATGTCTGAGGCCATAATATTTTGTTCTAGCAAAGATATATATCTGGTATGCTGGCTGCAACTGGGACGAGTGTTCAGTATGTTTGCCATGGTCCACTGTCATCCTTCAGGATCAGTCTCATTTCTGCAGGGGCCAGACTGATGAATTAAAGGGAAACGAAAAGATTGTCAATCTTGTATCCTTTAAATTCTTAAGGATAACACAAATTCCACCCATCCCCCCAACATGTAGTTTCATGTTTTTTATTTATTGTCTTGGCTACTAGGTGGACAAAGGGAACATTCTCCACTCGGCCTCCCGCATTATGATAACTCCCACCCCACAGATTATGAACCCAACTAGAAAGTATGTCATTCCCAATTATACATTGGGGGACTAGGGAAATATCCACTGGATGGGTCTTCAGATGCGACAAACTCCATTCATACCTGGTCTCCATAGGTCCACACAATAAAGGAGGGCCAAGATGCTGCTATAGCTCTCTGGGTAGCAATGTCCCCTTGGACCCTATGTCCAATATTCCTGAAAATGTTTGGGTGTTCCCCTTCCCCCCAATGTACAGTACCCCTAATTACTGGGGTAGCCCAGTTGGAGAAGGGCTGGGAAAATCACAACCATGTATATTTGCCATATTGTGGCTGAGTCCTTCATGGAGACCCTACCTGTTGCTCAGTCAATGAGTTCTGAATCTAATAACTGGCTTGGCTATGTAAACGATGTAAGATATCATTATTTCTCTTGAGGTCATTGCCCTCAGCCTCTCACATCCCTCCATGATTTCTCTGGGTAGTACAAGCAGGGAGTACTCATGTTGGCTGCATGTCTATTTTGTCTCTGGGGGTGCTATGTTTTGTTAACCACCTCCCCAGCTCCCCAAGGTCAGTCCCCATACTCCACTCCTTGCTACCACTCCAAACCTGTCACTCACAAGGATGATTGTATTAACCTAGCACTTAGCAATAATCACCTAGCCTCACTGTTTTCAGAGTTTTGATTTCTCTCATTGTCTCTCAAACACCATCGCAATTCATCATGGTAAGAGTTTTAATAACTGGTCTTTCCAGGTGTGGTGGTGCACGCCTATAATCCCAACGACTTGGGAGGCTGAGGTAGGAGGATCACAAGTTCAAGGCCAACCACAGCAACTTAATAAGAACCTAAGCAACTTAGCAAGACTGTTTCAAAATAAAAAATAAAAAGGGCTGGGTATGTGGCTCAGGGGTAAAGCACCCCTGGGTTCAATCCCCAGTATAAAAAGAATTTAATAACTGATCCTACCACCTGTATCACAGACTGAGTGTGCTCCACCAATCACCAGTGATAAAGTCCTCTTCGCCAGCCAGATGGCAAGCGATCCAACTCCCAGGCCCTATCTAATCACCTGCTTTATAGGACCACTCCCAGTACCAGTTGTTGCAGGTTGGGTTCTCTGGAAGCAGACGCTGAAACAGTGAGCACCTTGATGTACTAGGAATGAATTCATATGGAAGGGAAGGGACAGAAGTGGAATGGGGCACAGGGAGAGGCTGAACCGCAGTGCAAGCCCTTTAAAGCCCAGCTGATGTGAAGCACATATGACCCCTGTCAGAACTACCCCATGACTGGCCAGATCAGTCAGACCTTCACAGCAGCCATGCTCAGCGAGCAGATGTTGGCCACCTTGAGAAGGGTGTGCCAAGGGCAGGAAGGCTTTCTACAGCTGAGGCAAACTCTGAGAGCAGCAGGTCATCTGAACAGCATTTCTAGCAGCTCCAGCAAAAATTTCTTCATTCAAAAAAACTGACTAGTGTATCTGCATGTCCAACGCAAGCATAATAACAAGAAAAAGACAGCTACTGCATGTAAGGACATGGTTTGGTATAATGCTAAACGAAAGAAGGCAGACCCAAATAAGTACAGATGGTCCCCGACTTAGGATGATTCCACTTAAGATTTTTCAACATTGTGATGATGTAAAAGCAATCTGCATTCATTAGAACTGTATTTGAATTTTGAATTGTGAGAGCTGAGGATGTATAGCTTAGTGGCAGATCTCTTGCTTAGCATGCTCAAGATCCTGGGTTTAATCCCCAGCACTGAAAAAAAAAACTTTTTTTTAATTTGTTATTTTCCTAAACTATCAATGTGCAGTACCATAGTGCCATACTCTTCAAGATGCACAACTTGAAGGCAACCTAACTAGTCTGAGCATGTTTAAAATAAGCAAGATTAAGCTAAGATATTCAGTAAGTTCCATATATTAGGTGCATGTCCAACTTATGGCATTTTTCACTAACAACAGGTTTGCCAAAGCATATAACCCCATCCTAAGTTTAGAAACATCTATATAGCAATCTCATACTTTAGGATTCCATAATGTTCAGAACACAGGCAAAACTAATAGGCATAAGAGAATTCAGAACAGTTTTGTTTGTTTCTTCTGTTCGTGCTGCAAAACTGATGCCCAGCATCCAGTACTGCCTTGGCTCCAGCGCTTTCCAGTTTTTCAGTTTTCCCGACCACTGATGTGGAAGGATAAGACGAGGTACTCACCTCATAAATTCACCTTCTTATTGGTAACACAAGAATGAGCAATATAGGGGCTGGGAATATAGCTCAGTTAGTAGAGTGCTTGCCTGTCAAGCACAAGTACCTGGGTTCAATCCCCAGCACCACAAAAAAAAAGGAATGAGCCACATAACACCAGAATAAGAACTGTCCCTAATATATACCAGTTGTCTGATATGGGTAACTAGAGTGAGAGGAAGTGTAACTACAATGGACTGAATGTTTCTGTCTCCTCAAAACTTCAGATGCTGAAATCCTAAGGGGGAGCTTTGGGAGGTGCTGAGATCATACAGATGGAGCCCTCAGTGAAGAGGCCAGAGAGCTGGCTAGCTCTCTTTCCACCCATGAGGAAACAAGAAGTCAGCCATCTGCAATCCAGAAGAGGGCCCTCAACAGAACCTGACCATGTCAGCACGCTGATCCCAGACTTCCAGCCTCAAGAGTCATGAGAAATAAATTCCTGGGCTACCTCGTCTACGGAACTTTGTTCCACAACCTGGATTGACTAAAACAACAGCACAGCTCTGGCCAGTCTGGATCTGGTTCAAGCCATATGACCTTGGGTGAGATGTTCTAACACTCCAAACCTCAGTTTCCCCACCTATAAAATTGGGGTAATAATAGCATATACCTCAAAGCGTTGTGAAATTTAAATCAGTGCAAGTAAAAGGTTTAGCATAGCACCTGGCATACAATGGCATGCAATAAGTACTTCAGAGCACACCACTATGTACCAGGCAATTCTGAGAGACCAGAGGTATGACACGGAGTAGTTATAATAAACATAGTCCCTGACCTCATGAGATGTATTCCTCAAAACCTCTCATACAATAGAGAATCCTGCATGTGCCAAGAAAAGCAGAGAAGTAAGAGAGGGCAAATGGTTGAAGTCATTCAATGTTCTGGAACATAAAATAAATGAGAGAATAGCAAAAGGTGAAGGAAGAAGGCAGAGGCTAAATCCTGAACAGCTTGCAGATCATCCTAAGGAGTCTTACCCTAAAAGCAAGAGAGAGCCATCAAAAGGTTTTAAGAAAATTAGAGTTTTTTTTAAAGTTCATTCTGACTATGCTGTGAAGAATGAATTGAATGAGTTTAGAAAAAGAGGTAAGAGTACCACTTGGTACCTTATGTGCTGCTTCACAGTGATAAAGACCAAGGTCAGCAAGTGGCAGCGATGATTTATGAAAAGGAAAAGATACTTAGGAGATAAACACACAGGGAAAATGGATAGGAGTTGCCATATATTGGAAGGGACTGCTTAGAAACAGGGAGGCTCAGGAATCAATCCCTGATCCTAATGGTTGTGCATCAACCATTGGGATGGACACCATCGAAAAGCAGAAATAACTGTTGGTGAAGATGGGGGAAACTGGAATCCTTCTTCACTGTTGGTGGAAATAAGAAATGATGGGCAGCTGCTATGGAAAACAGGATGGCAGTACCTCAAACAATGAAACTTATCAGACTTACCAGATGATCCAGCAGTTCTACTTCTGGGTGTGTTCTTGGGAGAAGTGAAAACAAGAAGACTCAGACATACCCTACAGTCATGCTGACAGTAGGCTTCTCCACAACAGTGAAAAGATGGAATCATCACCAGTGACTATGGACAGGCGAATGGATAAATAGAATGCAGCATATACATACAATGGAATAGTAACCAGCCTTTTAGAAGAGGAAGTTCTAGCGGGGCGTGGTGGTGCACGCCTGTAATCCCAGCAACTCGGGAGGCTGAGCCAGGAGGATCACGAGTTCAAAGCCAGCCTCAGCAACTTAGCGAGGCCCTGAGCAACTCAGTGAGACCCTATCTCTAAATAAAATACAAAATAGGGCTGGGGATGTGGCTCAGTGGCCGAGTGTCCCTGAGTTCAATCCCTGGTTCCGAAAAATAAAAAATAAATAAAAGAGGAAGTTCTTACACCTGCAGCAACATGGGTGAGCCCTGAGGACATTATGCTAAGTGAAATTAAGCCAAACACAAAAGGACAAGAACTATACGATTTCACATATGTTAAGGACTTAGAGGCAGAAAATGGAATGTTAAGGACCTAGAGGCAGAAAATGGAATGATGGCTGCCAGAAGTTGAGGGAAGGGATTGGAGGGAATTGTCTACTGGGTACAGAGTTTCAGTTGGGGAAGAAGGAAAGAGTTCCTGAGACGGATGGTGGCAACGGTTACACAGTCATATGGACATACTAACCCCAAGGAACTGTGTACTTTAACATGGTTCAGATTGCAAATGTTATGTTTATTTTACCACAATTACAAACTTCTAGAGAATTCTTTAATTTAAGAAAATATAGCCAGGTATAGTGACACATGCCTGAAATTCCAGTGACTCAAGAGGTTGAGGCAAGAGGATCTGGAGTCCAGTCTCAGCATCTCAGCAACTTGGTGAGATGCTATCTCAAAACAAAAAAATAAAAATAAAAAAGGGCTGGGGCTATACCTCAGTGGTAGAGCACTTCTCAGTTCAATCCCAACCCAGGGGGCGGGGGGGGGTTGCTATTAATCCCAGGAAACTGGATAGATTCTGGTTTTATTCTCCAAAATAAAGAATATGGAAAGGGGGACACATTTTAATTTAGAGATTAGAGGAATCACTGAGATGATAAGTTCACATTTAAACTCATCACATAGTTTATGTTATCCATGCAGCATCTAACTTGCTACAATTTGAATCTGGAATGTTCCCTAAAGGCCCACATTTTAAGACTTAGCTCTCACTTTGGCAGTATTGGGAAGCTTTAAGACACAAAGCCTTGGGCTGGGGATATAGCTCAGCTGGTAAAGTGCTTGCCTCACAAGTACAAGGCCCTGGGTTCTAATCCCCAGCACCGCAAAAAAAAAAAAAAAACACAAAACACAGGGCCTGATGGAAGGTTTTAGGTCATGGGAGGTGTGAGGCAATAGTCTCTTCTTCTCTCTCTCTCTCTCTCTTCCCTGCACCTACCATAAGGTAAATGGGTTTCCACTGCCACATGACACCACCGTGATATATTGCCCCACCACAGCCCCCAAAAGCAACTGAACTGACCAGCCATGAACTGAAACCTCCAAAATTATGAGCTGAAATAAACTTTTCCACTTTTTAAGTTGATTATCTCAAGTAATTTGTTATAGTAACAGAACATTGACTAACAAGGAGAATCAGACATAGATAGCAGGATAGACAGACCTGGGTGTTCAGATAGTTAACGAGGCCCTTAATGTGGCTGAGATCATTCAAGGAAAATGTGAAGCATGAGAAGAGTCCTGAGAATAAAGCTCAAAGAAGCACTGAGGTTTAAAGGGAAAGCAGAGAAAGAGGGACCTGGGGAAGGCAACTGCCAGCAGTGCAAGCAGAGAAGAATCAGTAGAAAGGGGTGTCCCAGGAACCAATTCCACTGACCTCTGGGAATGAACAGAAGGGAAAAATGAAAAAATAAAATAAATTTGTGCATCCTTAAGAGAATCAATGCTACACAGGGGAGATTCAAAGTTGCTATGTTCTAGCTGAAATCCCATGGACAGTGACTGCTATTTAGAATTTGGCCTCTGGCCTCATTAAGCTGATCTTCGTATTCATTTCCTAAGACAACAAGATTAGTTTCAATGTTGAAGATAATCACAAACTCGGTAGTTTAAAACAATGGAAATGTACTCTCACATAGTTCTAGAGGACAGAAGTTTGGAATCAGTATTAATTGGCTGAAAGCAAGGTATCAGCAGAACTGTGTTCCCTCCAGAGACCCCAGGGGAGAATCTGTTCTTTGTGACTTCCATCTTCTGATGACTGCCCACATTTTCTTGGCTCATAGCCACATCACTCTAACCTTCAAGGTCAGCATCTTCAAATCCCTGTTTGCTCCATTTTCACTTTACCTTTTGCAATTGTGTTTATCAAATCTGCCTCTGCCTGTTTCTCTAAGGACACTTGCAGTTGCAGTGAGGAACCAACTGATAATCCAGGATAATCTCCCCATCTGTGTTAGTCAGCTTTCTGTCACCATAACAGAGTACCTGAGATAATCAACTTATAAAGAGAAAAGGTTTGTTTTGGCTGGCAGTTTTGGAGGTTTCAGTCCCTGATCCGTTGGCCCCCTTGCTTTGGGTATTTGAGACAAAGCAGCATGTCATGGCGAGAACATGTCAGAGCAAAACCGCTGACATGGCAAGCCAGAGAGCAAAGAAAGAAGAAGATACCAGGGTCCCACAATACCCACAAGGGCACACTCCCAACGACTTAAAGACCTCACATTCACTAGGTGCAATGGCACATGCCTGTAATCCCAGTGACTCCAGAGGCTGAGGCAGGAGGATGGCAAGTTCAAGGCCAGCCTCAGCAATTTAGCCCTAAGCAACTCAGCTAGACCTTGTCTTCAAATAAAAAAATAAAAAGACTGGGGATGTGTCTCAGTGGTTAAGCGCCCCTGGGTTCAATCCTGGTACAAAAAAACAAAAGACCTCGCATTCAGTGGCCTCCATCTCTTAGAGTTCTACCATGTCCCAATAGCCTGGTCTGAGGACCACACCTTTGTTCATTTTTGTGATGCTGGGGATTGAACCCAGGGGCTCACACATACTAAGCAAGTGCTCTACCACTGAGCTGTACCCCCAGCCTGGGATCCCTTCTTTTATAGGTGGACCTTTGGGAGACACTTATCCAAACCATATAGTTCTTTTCTCTCCTCTCTCTCTTTCCCCATTCCCCTCCCCAGCTCTGGGCTTTACCCTCTACTACCTACTTTTTCCCTAACCAGCCATTTCTCTACCTATTTTTTCAATTATTACAACAAAAGCTTTCAAGTTAAGGAAAACAATGCTGTTTTCTTCCCAAAGCCAGCTGTTCCCTGACACAAAGGAACAGTGATACTAAACATTGCTAGCAATTGTTATGAAAATGCGTTTCTCTGTCTCCTGTTGTCATGACAGCCAAAGATCAAGACATGCCTGCTCCGTTCAGCAATTTATACTGATTTGAAAGACTGTTTGGGGGAAAACATTACAATGTATAATCGAATGCATTTGAAACCGGAGCCCAACAAAGTACAATATCAGTTATTTAAATAACATTGCTAAAGCAAAGTACATCATTTGTTTCAATCAGTGTTGTGTTCATTATTTATGCCCATGGAGTTCACTTTCATTTCCAACACACTGGCAATTTTATTATTTTTCTCAGCATTCACAATTTTCCTATTACCTTTGCCCAGCCATTGGCTACTCTAACACAGCCAGGAACACCCGGGTCACATTGTGAGACCTGGAGCTGCTACCGCATCTCTCCACCCCTTCTTTGTTTGCAAGGCTGGGGACATCCCTTAGATGAATTTCTCCCCTGGACAGGAACTGCTTGAAATGTCACCGCATGGCCAGTTCTCCTTCATCCAGATCGTAATTTCACTGCAAGACACTGTACCACGTATATCATGGTTTTACTCCTCCGTGGGAGGTGGGGAGAAAAACCCAAGAATAAGAAAGATAGAGGGTGGGGGATGTAAATGCAAGAATATAAAGGGTTTAGATGCAAATAATTGAGTACAAAAATACCACTTTTATTAACAATTTGGATGGTGGTTCTCACCCCTAATCCCTTTTATTGGTTATCCCTCAAAATCACCCAGGGAGACGGCTGGCATTTGGCAAGCAGGGAAACAGAGGCATGGGGGGATTAAGGGACCGTAGTCACAGAACAGATCAGTATCAGAGCTAGGATGAGAACTTCGAATTCTGACATTCCTGAGCCATTGTTTAGCCCCAGGACATGGGTCTAAGGCATTTTATTGAGATTTTCTAAAGCTTAACTGACTGCAGCCCCTCCAAGGATAATTAGTTACACTGCTTTTCCCATAGCTGTGTAAGGCACACTAACACTTTGGCCTTGACTTTATGAAACGGATTTTCATTCCACTTCAGGAGGGTCACCGATGTCATCCTCTCAAATCTTGCTCCTTCAAAATGGGCATTTGCTTGCTAACAGCTGCTAGTGACTCCCTTCCAGTTTCCCTTTAAAATTTTGCACCCCAATCCAAATGTCTCATCCACACTTAGCTTGGGAGAGTGTCTCTCCCCTTTCATCCTTTCCCAAAATTCACATGACCTGGTGAACCAGATCATGTGGTTGAAAAAGGAAGCAGATAAAACAGTGTCACTTACATAGACTGCATCTGGGCATCAGGCATTATTCCAAGTGTTCTGCACATAAAAACTACAATAACACACTGACCTAGGTTATGATTGCTAGCCTCATGTCTACAGATGAGGAGATTGAGGCACAGGGAGGCTAAGTTGCTTGCCCAACATAACACAACTGGTAAGTGGCAAAGCTGAGAGGTGAACACATTTGCTTAGCTCCAGTCTGCTCAGCAGGTCTGCTCAGCAAAGGTGCCTCTGAGACACAACATGATTCAGAGTTTGGACTCTGGGACCCAATAAACCAAGGACCACGTTCCAGCTGCCCACACAGCCTTGGATAAATTCCTACACTAAATTCCAGGTTCCTACACTGTCATAATTACAGCAGAACTTACTAAATGAAGGCATTAACACTGCCTGACACAAGACACACCTTCCAAAATGCTAGCTGTTCACTGTTAAGGGACCGACAAGTTCAGAGCAAAGGACTTGGACATCTGAAGAATTAGACATGGAAGAAAGAACATTCCGTACACAGTCCTTCTCCTTCCACTAAAGGTTGGGCCAAGCAGAAGTCAGGAAATGAGAGAAGAGGGATGGTGTGACAGAGCAAGTTTTTTCAAGCAAGAGGAGGCTGGCTCTGTTTTGGACAAATCACGATAAAGCAGGTGAGCAGATACAAGACTGGCTCTGGGGTTGAAAGACAGTCTAATGAGCTAGTCTGAGGCAATGGCTTCCCAAGATGATTGAATTAAATGCTCTCTTCAGTTTAACAGCTAGTCTAACTGATTTTTTATTTTTACCAAGTCTTTAGTTGCCTAAATTAAGAAACTCCTTGGTGCAATGTGATCATCCCCCACCCCCTCTGTCTTTGAAGCCAGAAGAGCTTCAGTTTCTCTTCCAGGAAAGAAACATTCTTATAGGAAACCATGGAACCAGAATAAAGTCCCAATTTCCTGACACTGGAAGTCATGGAATCTCCAGGTATTGGAAAACTCTTCTGGGATCTTCTAGTCCAAAATCAAAATCTGACAATATCCTCATGATCTCAAAATCTTCCTATGGGTCTAGCCTAATGCTAACCTGGCCATCTGTCTGTTTTCCCAGAATCCTGTTCTTTGAAAAGTGTTAAAGGAGATATAGCTGTTGAAGTCTGCTGTGGGAGTCAAAGACCAGAAGAGAAGCGATCAGAGACCTGGGGTTGGGTCCAGGATCTGCCAATCATTGTGTGGCCTCCAGAAGTCATGTCTGCTCATTTGGTATCTTGTTTGAAAAATGAGGACCATTTGTCTGCTCCAGGATGCTTTGATTTTTGTGAACTCACCCTATGAAAAAGATATTCTTTGATCTGTAGATACTATCTGTCACATGATTTATTATTGGGGGGGGGGCATAATTTTCATGGTTGGTGGTTTTATATGATAATCACCCGTCCCTAAGGACTCGGAATAATTTTACCATCAAAATTTTCCATTAGAGTGGCATTATAGCTTTGTTTCAACAAGCTTGCTCAAGTAACTTCCCCATTGCAAATTCACATGATAATAGCATTATAAATGGCATCTCTGAAGACTTCAATTAAAATTGATTTGTCATTGTAATCTTAGCTAATAATGGTATGGTAATGGCATTATAATGAGGAGATCAAAGACTTACATTGAAATTATTTTGGCATTGTTATCCTACATTCTAAATGGCTTTGAATAGGCTGGTCTATACATAGATTTGAAACTGTTGTGTCATGGTGATATTAAAAGCTAAGAGAACAGTAATGGAATCATCCACTCCTTCTCCCCAAAGCCCAGTCTGGAATTTTTTTTCTACCCTTTTCATCTCCCATAAAGGTGAAGCTCAAATAGAGCTTCTGCTCTAATTCCCCCCGCCCAGCCGAGCAGGGGAAAAGGAGGAGACGGAGAGGATGCTGATGAGAGATGCAGAGGCTGGAGATGGAGGGTCCCACTCACCCTCAGGCAGCAGGTAATGGGACCTGAACGTGCCCCTGTTCAGGCTGACCTGAGGGACAGAACCAGACCTGAGATTGGGGGTCCTGTTAGTGGACAGAGCACTCCTGCTCCTTCACAAGTGTCACTCCTGGAATCGGAATCCTGAGCTTCTGAAGCACCTCTAGTCCCTCTGCCCTTGGGATCTTTGTGGGCTCTGAGCAAGGTAGAATCCTTCGGCTTGAGACTCTCTGGTTGTGAAACCAGTTGTGTGGATGGTTATGTTCACGGTCATTTTTGAGTTTTTGATAAGGACTTAAGTGAAATGGAGGGCAACATAGACCCCATTTGTACTTGTGTGTGTATACACACATACACACACACACACACACACACACACAGAGTCTAAGGTTCTAGTATCCTTCTAGTGCAGAGAATATTATTGTTATAGTGGTCAACACGATAACCAAAGAACAGTCACATCGTTCTTATTAGCCTATGGAAGCTATCCTAAACTCTAAATATAGTCCAATCTCATTCTAAGTAATTACGTTCCAGAGTCATTATGAACACTGAATTAATACATACTGAATGATTGCTCACTGTTTTAGTTAGCTTTTTCGCTGCTGTGACTAAAGTACCCGACCAACACAATTGCAAAGGAGGAAAAGTTTATTTGGGGGCTCACAGTTTCAGAGGTCTCACTCCATGGAAGGCTGGCTCCATTCCGCAGGAATTCAAGGTGAGGCTGAATATCATGGCAGAAGAGTGTGGCAGAGGGAAACAGCTCACATGGTGATCAGAAAGCAGAGAGAGACTCTAATCTCCAGATACAAAATATATACCCCATAGCCACGCCCCCAATTAACCACTTCCTCCAGCTGCACTCCCCTGCCTCTAGTTACCACTCAGTTAATCCCATCGGGGCTTAATTCACTGATTAAGTTAATGCTGTAACCCAATCATTTCTCCTCCAAACCTTCTTGCATTGTCTCACGTGTGAGTTTTTGGGGAACACCACATCTAAGCAATACCACTCACAGAGGAGATGCAGGGTGGAATTCCTACCTCCCTCTAGTCACAAAAGTTCTTGTGAGCTGAGCAGCATAGAACTTTGTGTGTTTCAATTTGAAGACACTTTACATAATACAGATTGTTGATTCTTGTGTTGCAATTCCAATGAGAAATGAAGGGATATATATTGCAAGGCTCCAGAGAATGGTGTTCCCAACTTTTAATGGAGAATGTCTGAGAAGAAATGGTTTCTTCTCCTGCCTCTGGATAGCACTGTGTGAGAACATGATGCTGAGAACCACCGCAGCCTCCTGCAGCTATGAGGAGAGCTGTAAGGTGTGTCATGGAAGATGTAGATGAGCCACAATGAGAATAAAATAATCTGGAAGCCAGCCTGCCTCCAGTTCATTGGCCGTCTGATATAATAAACCCCTACTTGTCTAAGCTGCCTTTAATTTGGTTTTTGATTAGTAGAAATTAAAAGTATCCTACTGGACATGTAATTATTACTTGGGAATCCATTATAATGTAGAATTGGGTAATACCGAGTCACAAAAATTGCATAGACAAAACCATGTAGCGTTAGAACCTTACGTAGGAAGGGCAATGCACTGATAGCTAAGAGGAGCTGAGAGACCATAAATGACTAGGGAAATTTCCCCCACTCAGAAATAGCTTATAATCAAGTTCACCAAAAAGACAAAGCAGTCATTTCAATAATTCACCCACAAAGAAATAGTATATTCCATTCCAAAGACACTAATTCATGCAATGCATGCGGTAGGGAGTATGTTGATAGATTAGCTATATTCTCTATCCTCTATAATCTATTGGAGAAAACTAGACTGACGGGTAATTACAATTCAGGGAAAATTATAGAAAGATATTGCAAGAGAAAGATAAATGAAAGATTAATTTCTTTTGGCAGACCCAGAAAAGCCTCATGTCTCTCCTGATTAAAATTCTTCCGTAGTTTCCAACTGCACTTCATGTATCCGACAAATATTTATTGAGCTATTACTGTGGGCAGCACCATTCTAGATGCTGGGGACACAGTAATGCCCAAAGCAAAGTCCCTCTGTCATCATCTTCCATTTTAATAAAGGGAGTTTTACTGTTTGGATCTAGAATGTTCCCCAAAAGTTCATGTGTTGAAGCCTTGGTCCCCGGTGCAGCAATGTTCAGAAGTGGGACTTGAGAAATGATTGGAGCATGAGGCTTTAACCTCATCAGTGGATTAATCCATGTGATGGATTCATAATTTGACTAGACTACTGAGAGGAAGTGGAACCTGTAGGTAGTTCAGGCATGGTTGGAAGAAGTAGTCCTGGGGGCCTGACCTTGGGAACTGTGTCTTTTCCCTGCTCACCCCCTCTTCCTTCCCAGCCGCCATGCACCAAGAGGCTTTGCTCTGCCTTACCTTATCTGCCATGATGTTCTTCCTCCCTGAGGGCCCCCCAGTGGAGCCGACCAACCACGGGCTGAAAACTCAGAAACCACCAGCCAAAATAAACCTTCCCTCCTTTTAAGTTGTTTGTGTCCAATACTTTGGTCACAGCAACAAAAAGCTAACATGGGAAAATATACAACAAGCAAATGAGAGAATGTCTATTACGTCAAAGATGGCACTCCTGAGAAAAATAAAGTGTAGTACAGAGAGTTGGGTGCTGGTTTTGAGGGGAGCTATTTTATATAGTATGAAGAGAAACTGACCTTTGAGCAGAAAGCTAAGGGAAATAGAGAGCCATGTGTGGATGTCAGAAGAAACAGCAAGTGTCAAGATCCTGAGGCAGAGAATGCCAGCACACTCCAAGTTCAAGAGCGGGTCAATGCGTCTGGAACTACATGAATGGAAAGGAAGTCAAGGGTAAAGCCCAATTTACCATAATGGAGCCCTAACAATGGATTTTTACTATGATCTGAAAAAGTAAAATATTTTGGCCACAATTAGTTGAGATTGCTGTCTCTTTCCACCTTGACTTCTCCATCATATCTCCCTCCATTCTGTGTCTTCAGACAGCCTGCATGTATCTGAAGGACCCAACTATGAGGCAGTTATCTTGGGGATACATCTTGTCTGAAATTAGTGAAGTGAGAAACACGTTCACCTGTCCAACCCAAAGAATGGACTACGAGAACCAAGGACCAGCAAAAAGCAAGGCTTTACCTTAGTGACAGTCTTGCAAGATCAGGTGCCTGGTGGTCAGGGACACACACATTGGGTACAACCAGCGTTTTAGCCCTTGGAGCACAAGATCCCTCAGTTCTTCATTGGCTGAGTGCTATGGGGTGCACAATCTTCCTGAAAGTCACCTAGGTTTCATTGTCTCCTACTGGGTTATTTGAAGAAATAAACCTTTAGTCGGGCGCAGTGGCACATGCCTGTAATCCCAGCAGCTCAGGAGGCTGAGGCAGGAGGATGGTGAGTTCATAGCTAGCCTCAGCAACTTAGCAAGATCCTCAGCAACTCAGTGAGACACTGTCTCAAAATGAAATACAGAGCCGGGCATGGTGGCACACGCCTGTAATCCAAGCGAGTTGGGAGACTGAGTCAGGAGGATCGCCGAGTTCAAAGCCAGCCTCAGCAACTTAGCGAGGCCCTAAGCAACTCAGTGAGACTCTGTCTCTAAATAAAATACAAAATAGGGCTGGGGATGTGGCTCAGTGGTCAAGTGTCCCTGAGTTCAATCCCTGGTTCCAAAAAAAAAGAAAAAAAAAATGAAATACAAAAAGGGCTGAAGATGTGGTTCAGTGGTTAAGCACCCCTGGGTTCAATTCCCAGTACCAACAAACAAATAAGAAAAAAAAAACTCTAGTGGCCCCCACCTTGTTCTCTTGTGGAGGGACAGTCCCCTTGGACTCAGGGCCTTTTGACACTGACGCAGTTTAATCTCTTGTTTAGGCTCCACCCCTTCCTTCTCAGTTCTGTTTGTCAAGTGAATTTTCACACTCAGCGGTCCCCCACTCCTGCATCACACTCAGTGTTAACTGATCATAACTTTTCATTCTGCTCTCCCCGCCCCAGCTGCCTTTCTTACCTCCTGAGTCATTTTACATTTAAAGCTAATACTGCACTCTGAAAATGGACCACCGTGCAATGTATTTATGTGGACTGTAGTCATTTCCATGACTAGCTGTCCCTGGGTGAGCAGGCTCCCAGGATTCTTTCTGCAGCTCACCACCCAGCACTGTGCCCCAAAGACACAGGGTCACAGGTCCAACAGAAATAGGAACTTGTCCTACGGAGCCCATGCCTGGAACTCAACAAGGTATTAAATACACAACCTGAAGTCATCTTTTCAAAAATTCCCCTAATATCTGATGTATAAACTCATAAGCAGAAGTTCCACTTCTCATTGACATCTAATCAAAATGGAAGTTCTTGCCCGTTGGGAAAATACTCAAGGCTGCAGAGACTGCAATGATAAATGGACTTCTCTCTTGATGGAGTCTCAAGAAATAGAGTTTATCAGACAAGGGCACAAACCTGAAGCAGTACCACAAACAGCAAGTCTATCTGTGCATAACGTCACCCGCCATCAATAATAAAAAACAAATTTCAAACAATCATCCTAGAGGAAAAACTGAATTATCTTTCTATTCTCTCTATCGAACATGATATTATAATGTCTGTGTCATACAGAGAGGCAATCAAAGAGAATGCAGACAAAGAATTTAGGGCAAAATGTGACCGAGATGGTTCAGACAGCTCGTTAATAAAAACATTATGTCTTTCTGGATTTTATGATGCTTCTGATATTTGTCAGCATTTTAACTTTTTTAATTTGTGATGAGTTCTTTCCCCATACCAAAAATCTCTTCACTTGCAAACATTATTTTGTACTCCTAATTTGGTAATTCACCATCTAAAGATCCTGAAATTGTATCAGCTTCAGGTCTTAGAAAGCCTGGGTCTCCCCAGGTCAGATCCATTTTGAAGGCTGAGGAAACACAGTGAGACAGAATCCTATCTCCAGTTCAGCTGTGATTCTCAGATTTGGGGATTTCAGAGACCAGTAACATTTCCAAAAGAAAAATTGGAGGGAACCAATATTCATTGCTAACTTTAAAAATAAAAAGGCATATAAATAAACATTTGAAACAACCACATCTATATGGTTATGATTTTTCAAAAAAGCTCTTACACAGAAACATACTGAAGAATTTACAGATATATACATTTTTTTGTTTATTTGTTTGTTTGTTTGTTTTTGGTACTGGGGAATGAACCCAGAGGCACTTAACCCCTGAGCCACATCTCCAGTCTTTTTTGTAATTTATTTAGAGGCAGGGTCTCACTAAGTTGCTTAGGGCCTCTCTAAGCTGCTGAGGCTGGCTTTGAACTCCCAATCCTCCTGCCTCAGCCTCCAGCTGCTGGGACTACAGATGTGCACCACTACACCCAGTTTACACTTTCTTTTGAACTAATCCATAAGATGGGCATGATGTTGCACACCTGTAGTCTCTGTTACTCAGGGGGCTGAGGCAGGAGGCTCATTTGAGCCCAAAAGAACAAGACCAGTCAGGGCAACATACCAAGACCCTGCCTCAAAAATAAATAATATAAACAGATAAACTAATCCAGCAGGGCATGGAGAAGAGAGGATTAGATGAAACAGGATAGGTGATTTATTATTTGTTGAAGTTGGATATTAGGTATACAGGGATTTATTATATTATTCTACTTTTGTAATGTTAGCCATTTTCATATTTAAAAAGTCTAAAAATCAATCATATCTAATGCATCTGTAATTTCATAAAAGAAAGGACATATGAGCACTCCAGAATTTGGGACAAAATATTATGTATTATGTTGAATAAATTTAACCTGATGAAAAACTCACTACACTGTGCTTGTGCTTCATTTTGTTATCGCAGTTTCATAGTGAAAATTTATCAGAAGCTGTTCAGGGCAGGGCCACATTGGCAGCTCCATCTCAAATGATTCAGATTAAAAGTTTTTGAATAGCACCTTCCAATTTTTTCTAAGTTTATGGGTGTGTGTGTGTGTGTGTGTGTATGTGTAAACCTGTCCTCAGGTTGATCTGAAAAACAGGCATAATGATATGTCCCACAGTTATTAAATAGTAATCACAGTTATTAAATAATAAGTATTAAATAGGGCAATATGTACATCTTACACATTTACAGTATAAGCATGAATTGGTGCACTCTCTACAGAGGATAATTTGGCAATATCTTCTCAAATTTTACATGCCTTTACCCTATGGCCCAGCAATCCCAGTTCCAGGAATTTATTGTAGAACAATCCTCGAATCCATGTGGAATGACATGCATAAGATATTTATTACAACCGGGTACGGTGGCACATGCCTGTAATCTCAGTGGCTTGGGAGGTTGGGACAGGAGGATCTTTAGTTCAAAGCCAGCCTCAGCAAAAGCAAGGCCCTAAGCAACTCAGTGAGACCCTGTCTTTAAGTAAAATGCAAAATAGGACTGGGGATGTGGCTCAGTGGTCCAGTGACCCTGAGTTCAATCCACCCAAAAAAAATATTCATTACAATAAGTTGCTTTTAATTACAAACCTTGGGAATATCCCCAATGTTCATCTATAGGCAACTGATTAGCATCACACTACCTTCATACAATTCAGCTGTGGAAAAGAACCAGGAAATTATACACAGATATGAAAAGATCACCAATATAAATTGTTTAGTGTAAAACAGAATGCAGAACATGTATTTAGTTTGCTATCGGTGGTTTAAAAGAAAGAAGGAAAAATAGGAATACATATTCTTACTTGCTTAAAGAAAATGTAAGGTCATGCAACAGACTAATAAAAGTGGGTTCTTGTTTTTGTATTTCTGCTTTTTGTTTTTAAGAAACAGGAACTGGGGACATAGTAACTGAGATCAAGACATTTGCTATTGGGTTAGCTTTATTTTTGTGAATGTTTTTATTGGTGAATTACAATTATACATAATAGTAGGCTTCACTGTGATCTATTGGTACCTGCACATAGAGTAATTTGGTCCAAAGCATCCCCCAAGAACTCTCCTTTACCTCCCCTCCTTACTCCCTTTAATTCCCACCTTCTATTTTCATGAGATTCCCCTTTTTCTCCTCTTTCTCTCTAGCTTCCACATAAAAGAGAATGCATGTGACCCTTGACTTTCTGAGTCTGGCAATATTGCACTTAACATGATATTCTCCAGTTCCATCCATTTTCCTGAAAATGACAAAATTTCATTCTTCTTTATGACTAAATAGAATTCCATTGCGTATATATACTACATTTTCTTTGTTCATTCACCTGTTGATGGATACCTAGGTAAGTTCCAGAACTTGGCTATTGTGAATTGTGCCATTATGAACATGGGTATACATGCATCACTATAGTGTGATGTTAGTCAGTTGTTACTATAACAAAATACCTGAGATAATCAGCTTATAAAGAGAGAGAAAGGTCCATTTTGGACAATTTTGAAGTTTTCAGTCTGTGATGGGTTGGCTTTGTTGCTTTGACCCTGTGGCCAGGCAGAACACAATGGTAGAAGTACATGATAAAGGAACAAAATTCATCTCGTGGCCAGGACATGAGAGAAAGAGAGGAAGGGGAGAGTGTGGGGTTCCATCATCCCCTTCAAGAACACATCCCCAGTGACTGAAGGACCTCCCAGTAGGTCCCATCCCTTAGAGTTTCTATCACCTCCAAATAGCATCATCCTGGGGACTAACCCTTTAACACATAGGCTTTTGGGAGATATTCCAGGTCCAAACTATAGCAGCTATGTAGGTTTTTTATATGTTTTTATTTTCATAAGTAGTTTTAAATGTAAGCTTTAAAAAAGACAATGTGTATAAAAAGTGCACCCATGATATACAGTACAAAACTAAGGGGAAGCCATTAAGACTCTTATTATCACTACCACCATCATTATAACATCCTCAAGACCCACACTGTGTGGTTCGGAAGCCACTCCTCACACGGGGTAGGAGGGCACCATCTGAGACATGGTGGTCCCCCCAGAAATGTGTTGTCAGGGTAAAATACTCACCAGGGATTGAAGACTTAGTAAGAAGCAAAGAATATTACAATATCCCATAAACAACTTTTATATGGATTGCATGTTGAACTGGAAATATTATGGAAATATAATGTTACACGAGATATATCACTTCAAATTAATTTCACCGTTTTCCTTCTTTTGAGTCTACTAGCATATTTTAAATGGCTTATGTGACTTACATTTGTGATTCCCACTGTATTTCTAGCAGGTAGTGCTGTTGTTTGACATCAAGTACTGGGACTGGTACACAAGAGATACTTTGCATATGTTTTTAGGGGAATGAGTGAGTAAATAAGCGTAGCAATCTATAACATGTGACAAGAACATAGAGCAGAAAAATTGGAGGAGCTCGTTTAAGTTCTTTATGTTACCCGTGAAAGCAAATGCAGAATCTCCTCCCTGTCAGGGCCATCAAGTGCTGTCACCATGGGTATACACGTGGAACTTTAATTTAACAAATTAAAATGTTCTCTCAATTATAATCAGCAATTACCCAGTAGGAAGATTATGTGTTTGCTTCTTTCATACTGGATTGTTTGGAGCTGTTCAAGCACAGCTGCCTGTAGAACGGCTCGTCTTCCTCTAGAGGTCTGGGAAATCAGAAAGCACTTGCAGAATCCCGTCCAGAGAAATATTTTATTTTTCACTTCTGAAAATGAACCCAGGACTGAGGGTGCAGCTCAGTGGTAGAGTGCTTTTCTAGCATGTGTGAGGCTCTCATTGCAATTGCCGGGACTGCGGAAAAGAAAAAGAAACCCATCTTGTAAAACTCACACATTACCACCTTGTGGAGCAAAATAGTGTTGGAGAAAGACCACCAGCTTTGACATCGGAAGGATCTCAATCCACGTACGGGTTCTGTGTTGGCTCAATAGGGTTGCTGTCATAGAGAAAAAAGTGAGTGCTTACACAACAGAAATCTATTATCTCAGAGAGCTGGAGGTTAGAGGAAGAAAAGCAAGGTGTTGGTAACAGTGGTTCCCCCTGAGGATCAGGAAAGAAGATTGTGAGTTCAAAGCCAGCCTCAGCAACTTAGCAAGGACCTAAGCAACTCAGTGAGACCCTGTCTCTAAATAAAATACAAAATAGGGCTGGGGATGTGGTTCAGTGGCAGGGGCCGGGTGCCCCTGGGTTCAATCCCCGGTTCCAGAAAAAAAAAAGAAAAGAAAAGAAAAAACAGAGTCTATCTCCAAATAAGGTCACAACCTAAGGAATTCAAGGGGCACCCAATTAAATCCATAATGGGTTCTGTCCTTAACTGCTATGCAGCCTTCTCTAAATGTCTCTGAATCTCAGTTTCTTTATCTATAGAATGGGGGTAATAATATGCACCTTGAAAACTTGCATATTTTCAATAAATCAAATCCTTGAGTCGCTAATGATGAAACTGAAGACACAGACATAAGGAAAATGTTAGCACATCAGGACCTTTCTGGTTTCAAATAAAAAGATAAGCAAAATTACGTACGATCTGTGCCAGACCCTTTCAGAAACATTCTCCATTTCAATTTTCACACACACATTTAAAATAAAAAGCAATTTACCAAGGGTCAACCTTAAAGAACAGGAGATAATAAAACACCACCTCCCTGAATGCCCCTTTCCATTTCCAAAATCCTAGCCACGGTAAAAGAACGTTGGAAGCAGAGTTGAGCCAGAATGTCCAGGTCCACATTATCTTGAAGGACAATGGCGTTCTCTCATGTACGCTGGGAGTTAGGGAAAAGTCAGTGTTATCTGCAGAAAACTGCTTTCTTGCAAGTATGTCCAGACAGTTGCTCCTTGGGATGCTGGTCATACAAGCAAACTAAGCAAAATAATGCAGATGATGTTGCTACCTCTGCAGCCTAACATAGCAAACCCTTCTCTCAGCGGTGGCTGGTGAAGAATTGGGGACACTGCGGACCAGATACATGTCACTCATCCAGCCAGCCACCACTGGACAAAATGCCATGAAGGAGAGCAAAGCACCCCAGGGATGGAGGTGCTACCTTTCACCCGTCACCGCTGGGCCTTCCCTGTAAGCATTTCTCAATAAAGCCTTATTCCTTGCAGGCCATCTCTGGGTCTTTTCTTTGGTCTCTCAGCAACCTATCCACTGCCCTGGCATGACTGGGCTGTGGACCTGCCAACATTTTATAAGTATAGGAGCAGCTTGATTACATAGTAGAGGAGCAAAATTTTAATACTATCAGATTTTTCTGACTACAAAGAGCATCTCCTCTCACTATCCAACACTGCCAATCTCATATGGTATGGTGGTCGAAACTTTGTCGAAACTCTGCTAAGTATTCTGAGAACACCCTGGAAAATATAAAATGCTTTACAGGCTGGGGATACAGCTCAGTTAGCAGAGTGCTTGCCTCACAAGCACAAGGCCCTGGGTTTAATCCCCAGCACTGCAAAAAAAAAATAATAATGCTTTACAAATATAAGACACCCATATTATAGCACAGATCAACTTCTCAGATCCTGTTGGAACTGATGACCCTAAGTCTCTCACAGGCCTGAAAGTCTATGATTCTAAAGATATAACTATAAAGAAAAGTTCTATAATCTTTTCTTTAAGAGCCCTGCCTCTCCAAGAGTGCTTTCAATTGTAAGCAAATAAAAGGGAATGATTGGTTCCTGAAATGAAAAGGCCTGGATGTGGGTTCAGGACAGCTGTATCCTAGGGTTCCACAAAGTCATCAAGGGCTGCTTTCCTTCTGTTTCTTGGTTCTGCTTTCTTCAGTTCAATTTCATCCTAAGACAGGCTTTTCTTAGGCTCCAAATATCTTCAATCTGCTTTTTCATTCATAGACAAGAGAGAGAGAGAGGAAGAGAGAGAGAGAGAGAGAGAGAGAATATGAATCTTGTCCCAGAATCCCCTGCAAGGGTCCTATGATCCATTTTGATTGGATGGGGATGGTCCAAGGTCACATGCTTACCTCCTTACTAATCACTATGGCCAGTAGGATGAAATACAGTTGTCTTACTGGATCATATACTATATATTTATGGGACCGGGGAAGGGATATTTGACCTCAAAATGAGGGGAATTGCCAAATAGAAATTAGGGGATGTAAGCAACGCGGAAAAGAAAAAAGGCTAGAAAAGCATTCAATATGTGCATTTCATGAAACCTTGAACTTTTAGCCCCTCCTATCATATACATGCAATTTGGCAACCAGTTTGGAACACCCTGATCCAGCCCCTAATTAACTGGAATTGCACTGGGTTTTACCAACCAGATTTCTGTTCACTGAGCACATCAATCCTCCACTTATTCATTTTATGATTCAAATGAGTAAGACCCTTTCAATAGCTTAAATCTCTCCACTGAACAAGCTTGTCTGTTATCGGGAAATATATAGTCACATGAACTTATTCAAAACACAACATTTTCTCATTATAATGAGACATGATTATTAATGGCAGAGTGCCCATCAGAAATGAAACTAATCCTTCATTTTGTTCAAAATAAATGTGCTCAAAAAGGTACAGAGATGGTAAAATTAATTTGAGAGTAATCAATTCCTGCATTTTAAATGAACATAATTAAGTAATCATTAAATTATTTAATGGGCTTCATTAAGCTTATTTCTGGCTTGGGTGTCACATTTTTTATCCCAATTAGCTCAAGTGCTAAAATTAATTTTTTATTACTGGTAAGAGGACTATTCCAAGGCAGAATGAACATAGCTAGCCCTAGCTAGAGACTAAGATGGACCTCCCTCCCCATCACAATGGGGTTTGCTATGTCAGCCAATCAAGTTTCAAAGAAATAGCCCAGGTCATCCCATGTCTTCACTGCTTCTAGCCAGACAGCACAACTTTGTCAGATTCAACTGGATGTTCCCAAAAAAGTCTTACAATGGCAGCAGCTCCCAGAGGAAACCTACATGGCAACCATGCCACATTATCACCAAAAATAAGAATAAGCATCAGCTGGGTGCGGTGGCGCACGCCTGTAATCCCAGCACTTGGGAGGCTGAGGCAGGAGGATCATGAGTTCAAAGCCAGCCTCAGCAACTTAGCAAGGCCCTAAGCAACTCAGTGAGACCCTGTCTCTAAATAAAATACACAATAGGGCTGGGGATGTGGCTCAGTGGTCGAGTGCCCCTGGGTTCAATCCCTAGTACCAAGAAAAAAAAAAAAAAAGAATAAGCATCATTTAGAACACCTAGGCATCTCGAAGTCCTGGTATTCAAATCCCAGCTTTCCTAGGATTAGACCATGTGATCCAGAGCAATTACATAACTCCTCTGAGTCTCTATTTCTCCATTTGCAAATCAGGATGATGAAATAACTCATTGTTTTTCAGAGTATTTTGTGAGAATTAGCAATAAGGTATCCAAAGTTTTTGGCATAGAATATTCACTCAATAAGTGTAGTTATTATTCTTGTTATGGAAATGGGGTATCCAGATTTAATCTTCAGGGATGCTGAAGTTAAGACGCTAATTTTTTTCAATACAAACACTCTTGATAAATCCCATAAATAGCAAGGGATTCTAAGCAACAGTGCTGCAAAAGAATAAATACCACCTCCCCAAAATTATTTTTTAAGGAGATGGTATACCATGAAGGTGTTTATAAAACCAAAAAAAAGGTGGTACAGCGTGCACTTTAAGAACTTGGGGGCTGGGGATATGGCTCAGTTGGTAGAGTGCTTGCATCGCAAGCACAAGGCCCTGGGTTCAATCCCCAGCACCACAAAAAAAAAAAAAAAAGAACTTGGAGTCTGTAGGCAAACCACCTGGGTTCAAGTAAAACAAGCATTTCCTAGCCATGAGAGACTTGATTTCCTCTCCAAGTTACCCCATCTAAAATTGAAGGTAATAATAAAATAGAGTTGTTATGATGATTAAATTTATAATATAGAAAAAGTTAAGGGCTAACACATAGGAAATACTCACGTCTATTTACCTACTAATTAGCAATACTATTATAGAAATGTAGGACATTGTCAGATATGTTCTAGAGACTTGAAGAAAACAGATTTTTAAATTCAGACAAAAGGATAGATGTGATTCATTAACTTAAACCCCAAAGCAAATTTATTCATTTATTTAACATTACTGGTACCCATCATCCATGGAACACTGAACTTACATGGTAACAGGAAAAATATTGTAGACTTTTTCTAGTTTATTACACTAATCTGGAGTTCATACCAACCAGTTTGGAAAATTTTTCCTAACATCTTGTCAGGAGGAGGCCACAGAAAAATGTCATGAGTGTGCCAATCAGGAAGCTACCTTCCTGTTCATACAACAGACCAGCCCTCGGGTCACTGTTGGAAATGCAAATGAGGAGCTCAATGTCACAGTCAGCATGGCCTTTCAGTAATGTGACAGAGTGACACCAGGGACCAAGTGTCCCTGTGTTCCAGAACAGGCTCTTTTTGTTTGTCTTGCAATATTACATCCATTATGGATGTCTGACATTGAAGGAATCCCTCAAAATTAAAATGCACACAAATGCCTAAAAAACAGTAGTCAACCTCTGCTTACTCTCTTATTTTCTTTCTTTTCTTCTGTGTGTGTGTGTGTGTGTGTGTATGTGTGCACGTATGTGTGTTTAAAGAGTCAGAACTGTTCTTACAGCACAAGTCAATTTCCCCAAAGCAAATCAGGTGCAGATCTTGGACAAACTGACTCATTCTTATGCTTAGGAAAAGGACAGCTAGCCATTGCCTACCCAAGCTAACCTTCCACTGACTCCTCTGAGTCCTCTGAATTAGCAGAAGGCGGAAGCTCTGTTCTGTTGAACAGGATTGCCAACAGACAAACCCACCAATATTAATTAAATAAATATTCATTAGCAAAGAAAAGACTAAGAACTTGACCCAACCAGTTCTGAGGCTTGAGGAAGTCCCTGCTTTCTGACCTCTCCCTTAAATGAAAGTTTATTCACAGCAGATTAGAGCAGGTTCTGCAATTGCTGGTTAGACTCAAGTGATCAGAGATCCTCTTAAACCAACGTCTGGACACAAGACTCATTAAGGATCTAGTTCCAGTTCAGGTATCATCGCTAAAGGTGCAGGCTACAAGCTTTCCTATCTTCATGCAAGTTGGGAATGTCTCTGAGCTATATATTTCAGCCCAATATGCATATCTGAAACTCATTTTGAACATTCACCAAAGTAATTAATAGTCTCTAGATTTGCCAATAAAAATCCATTTTTGATAATAGTGCACTAATTAGCATGTCCTCTACTGGCTATTCTAGAATGGATGGGTGAAAGATTTGCAGTAGGCACCTCTGTCTGGATTCTGGGCTCTGTACAATAGCTGTATATCCCAAGTCTCTGTATGCTGCTAGTGTGCTACCTTTTATATATATATTCATTTATTTTAT
>JAJEJO010004205.1:0-54105 GCA_020662805.1 Glaucomys volans
GCATGCAAGGCAAGCACTCTACCAACTGAGCTATGTCCCCAGCTCTAATCTACTTTTTCCAAATACAATTCGGTCCACAACATGTATTTCCCTAATCCCTTCTCTTACAAGAATTTGGAATCCAAATATAAGACAATTAACTTCATTTTAATTCCAGGGAGATCTTATCATATTTGAGTTTTGTGCCTACTCATTGCAATAGACTTTCAATGTTAGAGTCTAGTCCTTAAACCAAAAAGAACTGTAGATTTATCCTTGGCAAGTCAAATTCTCCTTCCTTGCTGTTCCCTGACACAAATGAAAAGGATATTATTAAAAAGCTAAAATAGCTTTTAAACTATAACTATTATGCCTAGCTTTAACTAATTAACCCTCCCGTTGAATGAATGACAGGGTTAATTGACTCAAAGAGGTTATATCTTTTAGCTTGGGAAAAGAGGGGGTGGGGGGGAGTAAGCCCTGGCAATTAGAGTGATTCTTTTGCCACCTTGTGGTTTCATTCCTACACTGCAGTGTGTTAAATTGCTCTCCCCTATAAAAGCTGAATAGACATACTGCTTACTCATGTAATGTTAGTATTTCTTGGCATGTTTTTAAAGCTGTTACTTAAACTACCAGATGATTGCATTTTTGCCTTTTTTTAACATGCCAGATATTCAAATGTTCAGTCTTGATATCCCTGTGAAAAGGATATGTTTCATATACATTTGTCCATAAAGGAGACAAGATGTTCTGAGGAACAGCTGAGTTTGCAAAGGAAAGCTGAAACCTGAACAGTGTGTAGGTTTCTTAGTTATAAAGCTATATTCTCTGCCAGTGTATCATTCATTGTTTTTATTAGGACAACTAAGAATACCTTTAGACCTCTCAATCGGTAATTTAGACCACTGAATTTGAAGACAAAGCATTGTTCTGTTGCTGCTGCTGTCGCTTTTATTGTGTCCAAATGGCCATTTCCTTCACCTTCTTCACTTCATTCAAATTGCTGACAAGAATAGAGTTTGAAATCTCATTGGTAGAGTCCTCTGCATGAGTTAAAGAGACACAGGATCAGGGTATCAGAACCCATGTCAAGAAAATTTAAATTCTCTAATTCCCATTCACTTTTATTTGTATCACAGGCTTAAAATATAATCTTATTTATAAGGAACATATAAAACAAAAATTCTCCTGTTTCCAAGGTTCCAAAAAGGACTACCAGAAATAACCTTTGAAGTTAAAAGGGGACACACATTTAAAACAAACCAGTCTATCATTTTCCAATTATAATTATAGCTGAACATGGAACTACAGACACATTCATCCTTAAATAATGCCCTTCTTTGTCTCAGATATAGCATTATAACAAATTCCTTAGAAAAGACTTCCTATTTTGTATCAGTTAGCTATTCAAACAAACATTGGCCATGTATTCTTTATCAGCTGCATTAAGAAACCATCTGAAAGTTTAGTGGCTTAACACAAATTCTGCAGGACAATAATTAGCTGGGCTCAGCTGGGTGATTCTTCTTGTATTCACTGGGCTCCTATATTCATGTGTGGTAATTTGCTAGGTTAGCCAGATGGTGACTGGTCTAGGATGGCCTCAGCTGGGATGACTTTTCTCATCCAGCAAGCTAGCCCAAGCTTATTTTCATGATGTATGAGCAGGTTCCCAAGTCTTATTAAGGCCTACATTTGGAACTGGCCTGAGAAGCATTCAAGAACTCCTGAGGCCTTGCCTCAGATTTGGCAAATCATCACTTCTGCTGCATTTTATCAGCCAAGGCCAGTTATAACTCATTATTGCTGTTAAATAGCCCTCCAGAATCCACATTAAACAATGCAGGGATATTCAAAGACAAAATGATCAGATTATGAGAGCTGTAACCTAATCAGTGAATTAATTCATTTGATGGGTTAATAACTTGGATTACTGGATGGCAATTGTAGGCAAGTGAGGCATGACTAGGGGAAGTAGTTTAGTGGGGGTGAGACTTTGGTGACACTATCTTGTCCCTGACTTGCATGTGCACGTTCTCTCTCTATTCCCCTCCCTCTCTTTCCCTTCCTCCCCCTCCCCTTCTCATTTCTCTACTGCCATGTACTAAGCAGCTTTCCTTTTCCATGTGCTTCCACCTTGATGTTCTACCTCACCTCAGGCTCAGAGCAACAGAGTTGCCTGATCATGAGCTGAAACCTCTAAAACCATGAATCAAAATAAACATTTCCTCCTCTAAGTTGTTCTTATCAGCTATTTATTTTCACAGTGATAAAAAAAAACTAACACACGAGACCAGCAGGGTCACATTGCAAAGGGCATATATACTGGGTAAAGTAAAATTGTGGCCTTGGTTTGCATTCTGCAATTTTTATACCTAACATATATAATTATGTGAACCTTATTTCAATATTTTCAGATTTTTTCCATTCACCTAAGGATAGTGATATAATATAGCAGACTTCCAATATTACCAAGAAGCTAATAATATTTCCATAGAAATTTATTCAAGTCATTGTTTTAGTCAGGATTTTTGTCTTTTTTAGTCTGTCACCAAAAGACCTGACAAGAACAATTAGAGGAGGTAACGTTCATTTTGGCTCACACTCAATTAAAATAAAACGTTCATAAGCTCCACTCAATTAAAATAAAAAGAAGCCGAGCGTGGTGGCACACGCCTGTAATCCAAGCAACTTGGGAGGCTGAGTCAGGAGGATCGCGAGTTCAAAGCCAGCCTCAGCAACTTAGCGAGGCCCTAAGCAACTCAGTAAGACCCTGTCTCTAAATAAAATACAAAATAGGGCTGGGGATGTGACACAGTGGCCAAGTGTCCCTGAGTTCAATCCCTGGTTCCAAAAATAATAAATAAAATAAAATAAAATAAAATAAAATAAAATAAAATAAAATAAAATAATAAAATAAAATAAAAGGAACTAGTGTTAGAGGCCTCAGTCCATAGATGACTGACTCTTGCTCTGGGCCCAAGGTAAAGCAGAACATCACAGTAGAGGGTTCAGCAGAGGAAAGCAGCTCAGGACATGGCAATCAGGAAGCCATGATTCAGGTCCAGAGAGAATCCTGTTCAGCAGGTACAAAATCTGAACCACAAAGTGATGACCCAGTGACCTGCTTTCTCCAGCCACACCATATTACCATCCAGTTAAACCAAACTAATAGGCTAATCCACTGATTAGGTTAAAACCCTCATAACCCAATCATTTCACCTCTAAACTTTCTTGGCATTGTCTCAAACATGAGCTTTGCAAAGACACCTCATATCTAGACCATAACAGTAATTTATATACATTCTCTACACAATACCAATACCATTTTAATTTAACCATAATGTAGATTAGCTCCATGGATTGTAAATGGGAACTGATTATTAACCTCAGTGCCGCACAAAAGAAGAAAAAAAGAAAGGCATTACAGTGGGCAAAAGAAAAGCAGTGAACTAGAAATCAAATAACAAAATAGTTACGTTTTATTTTCACTGATGACTCCCTACAATGATATCTTTGTGAATAAATAAAAGAACAATGTAATTATCTGATTTCATAAGCTCCACTCAATTAAAATAAAAGGAACTAGACAGGTAAGGTAGAGGAGGTGACTGAAAGGAAAAAGACAAATTATTTTTTTAGAAATATCCTTACTGGGAGGTATTCTGGTGGACAAGAAAGAGTACTGACTTAAGAAACAGAAAACATAGGCTGTACTCCAAGTTCTAACACTTATTTGTCAGTTCATTTGAAAAAGAACTTGCTGTTCATAGGCCAGCATTTGCTCATTTCCATAAATTAAGACCTTTATAAACACCTCCCATTAGGCTCCACCTCCAAACACTGTTCCACTGGGGATTGAGTTTCCAACACCTCTGGGGAGGAATACAATCAAACCACAGCAAGGAGAGAACCAGTATTCATCTCAACTCCACAAGTTCAACAAATGTATAATGAAAGTCCAGTTTATGCTAAGCACTGTTTTTGTAGTAAAATAAATTAGAATGATATATTTTGATTATAAATATATCCTCATCCTCATGAAGTATTTCAGAAAAAGAAAAGACAATAAAAAAACACAAATACATTCTATATCAATTAGAAAGTGCTTAGTGCTGTGCAGAGAAGTAATGCAGGAAAGGGTTCCTGGGTATAATTAGGGTTCAAAAGGTTAGTCCAGAAAGATTTCTATGAAAGGGTGGCCTTTGAACAAGGACTAGAAGAAGATGAATGCAAAGGTTCTTTATCATTGTTTGAGTCTCATGAGACACAACATTTGCACAATAAGGAAACAAAAATAGGCAACAAAACTAGAAGACTAGGATCCCTGCTGAGCCAGTCTCCCAGGGCTCAGGAACGCTGCCTAGGGCAAATGGAGTCTCCTCTGCACGTGCCGCACCTCACCCTGAAAGTTCTCTGACCTGGGTTTTTATGTCCTGGACACTGTCAGGTCGGATTTAAGTGGCTGCAGGGGGAGGAAGCAAGGACACCTGGCAACCTACTGCAAGCGCACAGAAGCAACAAATTAGACGCAAATGAATACAACCGGCTGACCCTTACTTCCATCTGGTCCACCTATTCCTGGACAGTACCTCCCACCTATTCCCGGGCAGTACCTCTATCCTATTCCCGCCCTAAAAAAACCCTGGACAGCCAGAGCCACACGCGATTTTCTCTGGCTTTTCCACCCCGACTTTCACCCTGGAGGGCTGGGAATTTCACCGGGGAGCGCAAACTCCAATAAAGTTTGGTTGAGCTACTCTTGTCTGACTCAGGTTTGGTCACCTGCCCATGAGCTTATATTTAGTGTGGAAATTGCTTTGACCTTACAGACACCTCTTGAATCACTGAGTTCACATGTTGCAGGCCATCCTGTTGGAGAAGGAATAAGGACATAACTTCAGTTGTTCCAGACAGTTCCTTCTTATCTCAGGATGTTGCATTCATGGTATATTTTACAGTTATTCTGATAACTACAAATGGGAAGAAGGGAACTAGGTTGGCTCCAGTCATCCACCAACCTGTCCTAAAGTTAAAGAACATCTGAGGACAGATGTGTTCAGGCAGAGTATGCCTCATATATTCTAGGACTTGCAAAGAGGACGGTGCAGCTGATATGGAGTGAGTCAGGGGGAGAGAAATAAGAGATCATGAGTTGATGTTGGGACATGGTGGAAGGCCCCTGCAAGGGCTTGAACATTTTACTCAGAGCTTCACAGTAGGATAAAAGATGGCTTTGAGCAAAGAGGCCTGATCTCATTGTCATGGACTTGAGGCTCAGTCTGACTTTGTTTTTTTCTAAATGTATATGTCGTAAAAGAAAAATTATAAAATAGAATTGACATTTCTGAATCACTTTGTTCTTTATTCAACCAACAGATCTTTTTTAAGTTTTTTTATTTGTTCTAATCAGTTATACATGACAGTAGAATGCATTTTGACACATCACACATAAATGGAGTATAACTTCTCATTCTTCTGGTTGTACATGATGTAGAGTTACACAGGTCCTGTAACTCATATATGCACATAGGTTGATAATATTCAATTCATTCTACTATCATTCCTACCCGGATAGCCCCTGCAATATCTTCACTTCCCTCTGTCTAGTCCAAAGCACCCCTATTCCTTCCCTCGCCCACAATAATTGTGAACTAGAATCTGCATATCAGAGAAAACATTCAGCCTTTGATTTTTTTGGATTGACTTATTTCACTTAGCATGATATTCTCCAGCTCCATCCATTTACCACAAATGCCATAATTTCATTCTTCTTTATGGCTAAGTAATAGTCTCTTGTGTACATGTACCACATTTTCTTCATCCATTCATCAGTTGAAGGGCACCTAGGTTGGTTTCAGAATTTAGCTATTATGAATTGAGCTGCTATAAACATTGATATGATTGCATCACTATAGTATGCTGATTTTAAGTCCTTTTGTTATAAACTAGAAAAAGGATAACTAGGTCAAATGGTGGTTCCATTCTAAGGTTTTGAGGAATCTATATACTGCTTTCCATAGTAGTTGCACCAATTTGCAGTCCCACCCACAACGTATGAGTGTACCTTTTTCCCCACATCCTCACCAATATTTATTGTTGCTTGTTTTCTTGATAATTGCCATTCTGACTGAAGTGAGATAGAATCTTAGTATAGTTTTGATTTGCATTTCTCTAACTGCAAGAAATGTTGAACATTTTTTCATATTTGTTGATAAATTGTATTTCTTCTTTTGTGAAATGTCTGTTCAATTCCTTGGCCCATTTATTGATTGGGTTATTTGGGGTTTTTTTGGTGTTACGTTTTTTGAGTTCTTTAGATGCTCTATTTGAGGTGCATGTGGTAAAGATTTTCTCCCATTCTCTAGTCTCTCTCTTCATGTTATTGATTGTTTCCTTTTCTGTGAAGAAGTTTTCAGTTTAGTTCCATCCCATTTATTGATTCTTGTCAATCAACAAATCTTTAAGTGACCAAAAATAAGCCTAGACTCTCAGGATACAACAGTGCATATAACATGGACCTCCTACGAGAACTTAAGATTTATTGTGAGAAAGGAGGAGAGTCATCATTTAGAGGTAACTTTCCTTATTATTTTGTAAATAAATCTGTTTTACTCATAGGTCTCCATTTGCACTCAATAACCAAAATAACAACACAAAAAGCAGATTGCCCATTCACAATAACTTATTCACACTTCTGCATTTAAAACAAAACAAGTCTCCCAAGGGTTGAGGTGTATTATCTTCATGTTACTGCAGCATGTCATTTAACTTCATAGAGAAGACTTGATTAGCTTACAGTTTTCACAATTCAAAGTCTAAAAGCACAGGGCAGGCTTGGTGTGTGCCACTCTTCGCATCAACTCATGTTGTTGACAGCATCAATGGGGTGAAGCAGGGCGGGGGTAAAGACTGAGAAAAATGCTCATCCCTTCAATCAGAGCAAAGAGAGAAAGAAACCAGAGTCCTACCATTCCCTTCAAGGGCATAACCCAGATGACCTAAGGACCTGTCACTATGCTCCACCTTGTGAAGGTTTACAGCATCTCCCAACACCTTGGGAACCAAGCTTTCACACACAGACATTTGGGGAACACTCAGCATCCAAACTACAGCATGGGATATTTTCCTCTCCGAGTTTAGAGGAATATTTATGTGATGAAAAAGACATGTCTTCCCCATGTTGGTCTGCTCAGGTGTCCCACAACTTGGTCTTGAATGTGGACTCTTTCCTTATGGCCTTTTTCTGATGAAGTGTCTGAGTGCTGACTGTTCTCAGCACTCTCAAGACCCCTGATTCCCCACAACTAATGACTCTGCTTGGCCTTGGTCCTCATTGATGATACCGGTTCTCTGAGACTTTTCCATGACCCTCAACTAGTTCTCAGCTTCGGATTATCCATGCCCTTCACTTTCAACCCCATTGCACATACCCTAGTAGGACCTGCAGATGCTTTTACATCTTCCTCATGCCACTCACAGCCTTCAGGGAGTCAAGGAGGATAAACCCCTTAACCACTTCACAGTCGGAAGGAAGCACTCTATAGGGTATTTCCACACACCTCTCTGATAGAAAGCTAGGCACAAACACTCTGCTCTATGATCCCCAGACCTCTCTGACTTGTCTCTCCTTCCCCAAATGAAGGTATAAATGCTGATGAGGGGACAGAGATCAGATCCTACACTCTACCTCTGCTATTCTCCTCTCCCTCCCTACCATGCTCCGGCTGAAGATGGGCACTTACCTCTCTCTGTGCAATAAACATTCTAACATACCATGCATCCTCTCTACTCAATAGCTGATCTCAGGTCCCCTTTACACTCAAAAAAAAAAAAAAACCAGGATCCTAAAGATCTTTTGCATAAGTCAAATCTATTAATATTTAATATATTAGAAGTTAAAATTGAGATACTTTATTTCCAAATTAATTTTTTTAAAGTAAGAAACTAATCACATTAACACGGTATGCATAACATTTCATAGGTTAAAAAAGTAAACACCTCAAAACAAAAACACTTAGTATAAGGACAGAGGGGTTGTTTGACATGTTTGGAAATCTCTCTAATATCTGTCTTAATAGCAGACAGCTAGATTCACATCTCTGCTACTGCATTCATGTATTGAAATACATGAGTTTCGAGGGGTTTTGGGGGGTGAGGGATTGGTGGTTTTTCCAGTATCGATGATTGAATCTAGGGATGCCCTACCACCGAGCTACATCCCAGCCCTTTTTATTTTCTTTTATTTTGAGACAGGGCATCCTAAATTGCCTCGACCTTACAATCCTCTTGTCGAAGTCCACGTTCTGGAATTACAGGCCTGGGCCACTGCACCAGGATATAATTTGTTGTTTTGAGTGAAGAATATGAAAGAATCTAATCACACAGCTATGTAACTGAAAAAGGGGAGGACATTAAAATAGACTTTTCAAATTCTAGTGTATACTCTTCTTTCATACTTTGCCAAAATTTATAAGTGGATTTTCTTAGTTGAAATGGGGCAACTGAAAACACATATTAATAAAATTTTTGAACTCAGTTAAAATCTATTGGTTTCTTAGAATGGATCTTTTTACCCATATGTGATTTTATGTCATGAATTACTTATTTAAAAATATTGATTCACTGAGTTTCACTATACCATATCAAAAACTCACATTTGTTAATATGTTATCAGCAAAATCTTTACATATTGGATGTCTGGAACAGCAAATGAATTGTGGGTCTTTGAACTCCCCAGAGACAGAGGCTGACACCTCCCTTGGGAATCTCTTGGTGCAAAGACACTAAGAAAATCACCCATTTGTATGGCGACACCCTGTTCAAAGGGAAATTCCACATTTGCCATGGAGTTTATCAGTTCATGACCTAAAGTTCAGGCACCAGCTGCTGGGGGTGGAAAATTGTGGGCACAAGCTGATGATTGTAACTGAGCTGTTCAAACTTTTGACCTCAGTTCTGTTTTAAAGTAACTTTCTAACAATACATCCCTTTGATGTAAAAACCTATATAATAAACGTATGCAGCATGCTCATGGTGAGTCTCTCTCCTACCAGGAGACAGAAAGACCACCGGGTCCCACTTTTCTCTATTTTTGTGTTTGTTCATCTTTTCTCCAATCCTCTTATCAGCCTGGTTCAGGGAAACTGAGTAAACCTCAAGATGGTCACAACATTTGGGACCTAGTGAAGTTCAAGGTGGCAAATACAAGTCTTTAAGTCTTTAGAGAAGATTCTAATATTTCACTTGAAATTTGAAATTTATTACTAGAAATAAATACTGTCAGTGTTTTTTCCTAAATTTACAGGTTCCTGTAATTCATTTCTAAGAAAATATTTGCCAAATACTCAAGTCTAACATATTGCCAATAGCTATCAATCAGCACTCAAGGAAAAACTGTTTCATGAAAAAAGTGGCTAATTCAGCTGATAAATCAAGCAAAAATGCTTTTGTTCCATATAGTTAGTCATGGTACTTTTAAAAATTGCATTAACTGAGATATAATGCACACAATTCACCCATTTCAGGGTTGGGTTCAAGGATTTTTTAGTATTATCACAGAGTTGTACATTGTACATCATAAATATGATCAATTTTAGAAATCCCATATCCCATAACCATCATCTTCCAAGTCCTCTATTCTCCCCAGACCTAGACATCCATTAATCTACTTTTTATCTTTATAGATTCACCTATCCTAGACTTTCAAATAAATGAAATCACACAGTCTTTTGTGACAGGCTTCTTTTGCTTAACGTTTTCAAGTTCATCCAGTTGTAGCATGTTATCAGTACTTCATTCATTTTGATGACCAATGTAAAATCTGTGATATCCTTGGAATACAATATTATCCAGCTAGAAAGTAAATAACTTGTGTTATTTCCACTTTGAGGCTGCTATGCACAAAACTATTATGAATATTGGGGTACATGTTTATGGTTTTTTCTTTTTCTTTTTTGCACTTCTGGGGATCAAATCCAGGGCCTCATGTATGCTGGGCAAGTGCTTTTCCACTGGGCTGCATCCTCAGCCCAGTGTATAAGATTTTTTTGTGAGTGTTGCCATGTCTAGCGTGACCAAACTCTCAGGTCCAGTGAGGGGCAAAGGGGGATTAGAAAATAAAGATTCACAGACACAAGATCTTGAAGAGTAAGCTGGGATCAGGTGGAGCTCTGCTCTCTGATGGAGATGCAGATCTAAAGAGTTATGCCAGCAATCTTTATTTATTGATAAATAATGTTTCATTATCAAGTTAAAGACTATGCAACCATCATTCTTTGTATTCAGGAAAGTTCCAGAAACTAGCACACCTATTTAGCTTTTCCACAGTTGCAATCCACACTTGCCAAGTGCAATGATAGGAGCTTTGTGTAGCTCTCAAGAAAGTACATTGTTTAAAGTTACTGTCAAGTGGGTGGGAACCAGAGAATCAGAGCTAGTAAAACATTGTGGTTGTCTAGCATAAGAGTTCCTTCCTTCTCCCAAGCTGTGTGCCTGAGATGAAGTTCAGAGCTGATAGGACTCTTGCACAGAGCCTCCTCATGCAGGGCATTGCCAGATCAGCTAAGCAGCCTGTGCCCCTGCATAGGAACATTCCCAGGCACCAGGCATGCCACAGCCATGAGGGCATCAGAGACCCCCAATGTCAGTCACTGCTCCTTCATCCTCTGTCACCGCTCTCCACAGAATGAGGAGCTATGTAATTAAGAGTGGCATTGTTGAATCATATGCTAACTCTACATTCAAACATTTGTGTATCTGATGAACTATTTTTCTAAGCACCTGCACTATCGACCATTCCCACCAGTAGTGTATGAGGATTCCAATTCCTCCACACCATCTCAACACTTGTCTTTATCTGTTTTTATATAAGCCATCCTAGTATGTGTAAAGAGGTATCTCATCAAGGCTTCTATTTGCATTTTCCTGATGATTAATAATATTGAGCATCTTTTCATGACTGGACATTTTATATCATCTTTAGATGATAGAGAAATCCTTTATTCATTTTTAAATTGGATTATCTGTTTTCTATTCAATTGTAGGAGTTCTTTATATGTTGTAAATACAATTCTCATCAGATTTACAGTTTGCAAATATTCTTTCCTAATCTGTGGATTGTTTTTCCTCTTTACTGACAGCATAGCTTGAAGCATAAAAGTTTTTGGTGATGTTCCCTTTGTCTATTTTTAATTTGTCACTTGTATTATTGGTATCATTTTAAAGAAATTATTGCCAAATGCAAGCTCAACAAGAGTTTGTTTTCTTCTAAGGGTTTCAAATTTTTGGCTTCTAATTTAGATTTTTCTAAAATGATTTTCATATACTGTTTTAGCTTTTTTCACTTCTGTGACTAAATGATCTGACCAGCACAATTATAGAGAAGGAAAGGTTTATTTGAGGGCTCACAGTTTCAGAGGTCTTAGTCCATAGAAGGCTGGTTCCATTCCTTAGATCTCGAGGTGAGGCAGAACATCATGGCGGAAGAGCATGGCAGAAGGAAGCAGCTTGCATTTTCAGAAAGCAGAGAGACTCCACTCTCCAGATCTGAAATATATATACCCCACAGCCACGCCACAATTCCCACCTTCTCCAGCCACACCCTACCACTTCAATTAATCCCATCAGGGATTAATTCACTGATTGGGTTAAGACTCTTACAACCCAATCATTTCTCCTCTGAATGTTCTTGCATTGTCTCTCATGTGAGCTTCTGGGGGACACCTCACATCCAAACCATAACATATACAATTAATCCATTTTGAATTAATGTTTACATATAATGTGAGGTAGGTGTCCAAATTCATTCTTTTATGTGTGAATAGTCAGTTATTCCAGCAACATTTGTTGAAAAAAAAAGGGATATTCTTTCCCTATTTAGTTGTCTTGAAACCCATGCTGAACATCAGTTGCTTAATTTCTGGACTCTCAACTCTGTCCATTCTATCTGTCTACCCTCTGTCACTGCCAATCTTGGTTACTGTAACTTTGTAGTAGTTTTGAAGTCAAAAAATGAGTCCCATTGTGTTCTTTTTTACAATTATTTTGGCTATTCTAGGTTCCTTGAACGTCCATGTGATTTTTAGGATCATTTTAACAATTTCTGAAAAGAAAACAGCAGTTATTCTCTAAATTCATGAATACAAGATAGCTTTCTATATTTTTAAGTCTTCTTTAACTTCATTACAAATGTATTGTAGTGTCTACTATACAATTCTCGCCCTACTTTCATCAAATTTATTACTAGGTATTTCATCCTTTAAAATGTTCTTTTAAATTTCATTTCTTCCTCAATGTAATTTTCTGATGAAAAATTAATTCCATTACAAGCAAAGTATAATAATTGATTTTTTAATTTTTAATTTGTTTTAATTAGTTATACATAACAGTAAAATGCACTTTGATATATCATATACAGTGGAGTATAATTTTGCATTCCTCTGGTTATACATGATGCAGAATCCCACTGGTCATATAGTGTATATGAATAATGTCTGATTCATTCTACTATCCTTTCTACCCCCATACCCCTTTCCTCTCCCTTCACTCCCCTGTACCTAATCTAAAGTAACTCTATTCTTCCCTAGCCCTTCACCATTGTGAATTAGCATCTGCATATCAGAGAAAGTATTCTGCTTTTGGTCCTTTGGAACTGACTTATTTCACTTAGCATAATATTTTCCAACTCCATCCTTTAACTGGCAGATGATGTAATTTCATTCTTCTTTAAGGTTGAGTAATATTCCTTCCTGTATATATATATACCACATTTTTTAACTCCACACATCTGTTGAAGGGCACCTAGGTTGGTTCCATAGTTTAGCTATTGTGAATTGAGCTGCTATAAACCTTGATGTGGCTGTATCACTATTATACACTGATTTTAAGTTCTTGGTTATAAACTGAGAAGAGGGATAACTGGGTCAAATGGTGGCTCCATTCCAAGTTTTCTAAGGAATTGCCATACTGCTTTCCATAGTGGTTGCACCAATTTGCAGTCCCACAATGTACTTTTTCCCCACATCCTTGCCAACATTTATTGTTGTTTGTATTCTTGATAATTGCCATTCTGACTGAGGTGAGATAAAATCTTAGAGTAGTTTTGATTTGCATTTCTCTAATTATTAAAGATATCGAACATTTTTCATATATGTTGATCAATTGTAGTTTTTCTTCTGCGAAGTATCTGTTCAGTTCCTTAGCCCATTTATTGATTGAGTTATTTGTTTTTTGGTGTTAAGTTTTTTTGAGTTCTTTATATATCCTGGAGATTAATGCTTTACCTGAGGTACACGTGGTAAAAATTTTCTCCCATTTTATAGGCTCTCTCTTTATGTTATTGTTTGCTGAGAAGAAGCATTTTAGTTTGAATCCATCCCATATATTGATTCTTAATTTTAATTTTTGTGTTTTAGTAGTCTGGTTAAGGAAGTCTTGTCCTAAGCCAACAGGATGAATATTTGGGCCTAGTTTTTCTTCTATTAGGTACAGGATCTCAGGTCTAGTGCCTAAGTTTTCAATACACTTTGACTTGAGTTTCGTGCAGGGTGAGAAATAGGTATGTAATTTTATTTTGTTACATGTGGATTTCCAATTTTCCCAGCACTGTTTATTGAATAGGCTATCTTTTTTCCAGTGAATGTTTTTGGGGCCTTTGTCTAAAATGAGATAACTAGAAATATAATTGATTTTTGTGTCTAAATCATGTTTCCAGCTATTTTGTTGAACTCATTTATTAACTGATAGTTTCTTAGTGGTTTACTAGGATTTCCTATATACAAAATCATGACATCTGCAGGAGATGGTTTTACTTTTTCCTTTCCAACACTGAAGCCTTTAACTTCATTTACTTGCCTAATTGCCCTCACTAGAACCAACAATGCGATGAACAGAAGCAACCAAAACTGGAATCCTTGTCTTGTTTCTAATCTTAGAGGGAAAGCAGGTGTTCACCTTAAAATAAAGTTAGTTGTAGGCTTGTTGCAGTTGTGCTTTAACAAATTGAAGAATTTTCCTAGTTTACTTAGTGTATTTATTATTAAGGAGTATTGAGTACCATTAAATGTTTTTCCTCTGCTTCTATTGAGATGATCATGTGATTTTTGTCCTTTATTGTATTGATGTGGTGCATTACATTAATTGATTTTTGGATTAGAACAGCCTATATTCCTAGAATACATCATACTTGGTCATGGTATATAATTCTTTAATGTACTTTTAGACTCCACTTGCCAGTATTTTGTTGAGGAGTTTTGTGTGTATATTCATAAGAGAAATTGATTTATAGTTTTCTTTTCTTGTGCTATCTTTACTTATTTTGGGTATCAGAATAATGCTGGCCCCATAGACTGAATTGGAAAGTGGTCCCTCCTCCTTTATTTATTAAAAGCATGTATGAAGAATTGCTATCAATTCTTTGATTTTTGATAGCATTTATCAGTGAAGTTATCTAGTCTCGCACTTTTCTTTTTCTTGTATTACAAATCTAATCTCATTGGTAAAGGCCTATACAGATTTTCTAGTACTTTAAACACTCTGGCTAGTTTGTGTCTTCCTAGGGACTTTCCATTGCATTTAAATCATCTAATTCATTGGCATAGTTTTTCAGCTATAGAACTTTTTTATACAGTCGAAGTGCTTTATGTTTATTTCCCATTTTGTCACAAACTATATTTAAAACACATACACTCAAGGATTAAGATTTAATGAAAATTGAATTTTTACTGCTTCAGCAAGGATATTCGTAATGAAACTGGTCTTTTTTAAAAAACTAACTTCTTGGTGATGAAGAATACAAGTAGTACTAGCACATGTGATAGCAGTTACGTGATTCATGCTAAGATAGCATAGCTTTACTCATACTTGCTTTTATATAATCAATATCAATATTTTGTGTACAACCAGAGAAACAATAGCTGTACTCCATTTGTGTTCAATGAATCAATAAGTAAATAAAAAAAAAAGACAGGAAAAAAAATCAATATTATACAACAAATTGAATTACACCTTCAGTTTGTTATTTAAATAGTTTTAAATTCAAAAGCCCCAAACAATCTTAGAAATCCCTCAGATGTCCTCAGAGCACCCTTTGAAAACTATTGACTTACAGTAAAGATCCAAGTTTTGGTCATTTGAGCCATACCAATCCTTATTCTCTTATAAAATTATTGCAAATTAAAGACTTGCTTACCAGAGTACTGTTTTTGCAATATTCTTTTAATAAAAATTTTAAAAAACTAGCTAAAATGTTCCACTTAGCAATGTCTGTGTTTTCTGTGATACCAACTCTCATTTTGAATCAGTGGTGCCTGAGCTTCAATAAATGGAGATAGTTGGGGCAGAATATAACAATTTCAGAAAAAAAAATGGCATAAAATCCCCAAATCTAATTTCATGTTAGTTTCACGGCAACCATATTGCAGTTTCATGGGTGCTCTAATAGGGAAAATCACAGAGAATGCATGCCAAAAATAACTTCTGAGAGAAGGCAAGGAGAGGGAATAAAGAACAACCCTACAGAGAAAAAATACATGCAAAATACTCAAGAACTAGAAGCCTTCTGTTTGGACTGCAAGGAAAACTGAGAGTATATAGATGTAGAAATAAAATTGGCAAGATTAATAGGAACCACATTGTATTAGTTAGGATTCTCCAGAAAACAGAGCCAATAGAACAATAGTGTGTGTGTGATTATGGAGAAAAGAAAGAGAGAAAGAGAGATATTTATTATTTGGGATTCACTTAGGTGATTACAGAAGCCAAAAAATCCCAGGATATGTCCTCTGAAAACTGGAGAGTCAGAAAAGTCAATAATGTAATTCAGTCTGAGTTCAAAAGCCTAAAAACCAGGGAAGACAATGATATAATTCCCAGTCTGTGACTGAATACCTAAAAACCCAAGTCCTGGAGCCTGAAGGCCTGAGAACCATAGCTCTGATATCTGAGGGCAAGAGAAGATGAATGTCCTGCTGTAAAAGAGCTCACCCTTCCTCCACCTTTTTTGTTCTATCTGGGCCCTCAACAAATCATATGCTATCCATCCACATTGGTGGGTGTAAGTCTTCTTTATTCAATCCACTGATTTGAGTACTAATCTCTTCTGGAAACTCTCTCATAGACACACTTAAAATGTTTTGACAGCTATCAGGTCATCCCTTAACCCAGTCAAGTTGACACATAAAATTAATCGTTGCTCACAACATGAAGGTTGTAAGTTGTATTAATGACATGAGACACAATAAGAGAGAGATGGAAAATCACTTTGGTAACAGTTTGGAAAACAGTTTAAAAGTGCAAGACAGGGTGTTAGAAGAGCAGTTAGAAGACTGCTAATATAATTGAAATGAGAAATAATGGGGATCTCAACAAATGTAGTGGCAATGGGTAGACAGAACTGGGGAGATTTTTAATATAAAGATCAGGATTGGTAAATTTTTAAATGTGGAAAGTGAAAAAGAAAAGGAAGTCAAGAATAACTCCTGGGAGATCCAAGATGGCGGACTAGAGGGAGGCTGCTTTCCTTGTCGCCCAGTAACTCAGGATTCAAACAGAGGAAAATCTGTTTCTCTGTGAGGCAGTGTTTACTCCTCATTGATCCCCTGCTGTTTACCACATTTTTCTACCTTGATCACCCACAGTCTACCAGGATAACGACTATATTTGAGTGCAGATTGATCATTGATCGCCTCATCCGTCACTTGCCTGCTTGCCTGCCTCTGGCCTGCCCATCGCCTGCCTTTCACCTACCTATCACCAACCGAGGTTCATCTGCCTATCATCCGCCGTAGCCCGCAGAGCCTGCAGACCCTCAGTGGATCGCCAGCTTGCCTGTTGTTGCCTAGAAGTTCACCTTCACAGTACCTGCAGGTTTGGTTACACGTGGCTGCCGCCATTTTGGGAAAAAAAAAGCTAGGAGCTGCAGGACTGCCAGCCCGAGTGACAGCACCCTGCCCTGCCTCCAGAACCCCCTTCCCCCCCGCCCCGCTTGACTGACAGCACACCACCTCCAGGGGCCCAGCCTGACTGACTGCACCCCACACAGACTGGGTGACCATGCCCTGTGCTGCATCTCCCCATTTGCCAACACGTTTGGAAGCCAGTGCAGCCATCTTGGAAAGGGGAAACTGTCATTAGGTGGGGCAAATTCCATCCTGAGACACCAGCTGGAGTCTGGAAGTTCATTGTCAGGTACCTCTCATTCCTCAGGCTACTAAAGACTGGGAGGTTTGAATAGTATATGACTGTTAGAGTGTAGATTTTTTTTCTCTTTTGTGAAAGCTTTTAAATTTCTATTTCTTTACTTATCTTGCTCTCTACTTTCCTTTTGTATACCTGTTTCCTCAAGGGCTTTTTCTCACTTTGCTCATGCTAACAACCAACTTCTTTTGACTACACTTTCACTCTTCCTATGATCTAGAACTTCTTCATACTCTTTTCTTACACTGTTAACAGTTACATCCTACACCCCTCCCCATACTCTTTGTCCTCCATTAGAAACTGCAGTCCTCATTGCAAATCTGTTTGTTATACTATAGATAATAATAGAACTCATCCTCTTTGTTTATTATGACAATATTGTAACAATATTGTAACAAAAAGACTACTGTAACAATAGACTTCATAGGAGCTATTTGGTTTACAGCTGCATATTGTCTGTACTGGGTGTTGCTAATATTGATCCCCCCCTTAAAGAAGAGGTTTTGGAAAACTATAGGGTCACTATAAGCCTATAGGGCAGAAACTATAATACCCTAGATCTGTATTGCTAGAGGGGAAGACATGAACAACATGAAAAAACAAGAGAGGAAAGTGTTCCAAACAAACCAAGATTCTACACTAATAGAATCCAATGACAGCATGGTAGAAGAAATGCCAGAAAAGGAGTTCAGAATATACATGATTAAAATAATCAGAGAAGCAAATGATGAGTTAAGAGAGCAAGTGCAGGCAATGATTGACCATTCCCATGAGCAGCTGAAAGAGCAACTACAGGAAACAAAAGATCACTTCAACGAAGAGATAGAGATTCTGAAAAAGAACCAAACAGAAATCCTTGAAATGAAGGAAACAATAAACCAAATAAAAAACTCAATGGAAACATCACCAACAGACTAGATCACTTGGAAGACAGAACCTCAGACAATGAAGACAAAATATTGAATCTTAAAAATAAAGTTGCCCAAACAGAGAAGATGGTAAGAAATCATGAACGGAACCTACAAGAACTATGGGATATCATGAAAAGACCAAATTTAAGAATTATCAGGATTGAGGAAAGCACAGAGATTCAAACCAAAGGAATGAACAACCTATTCAATGAAATAATATCAGAAAATTTCCCAAACCTGAAGAATGAAATGGAAATTTAACTACAGGAGGCTTACAGAACACCAAATGCACAAAATTACAGCAGATCCAATATACAAAATAAAGATAGGATTTTAAAGAATAACTCCTAAGTTTCTATTGGATGGTGTCCCATATCATTATACACATGAAGAGAGTGGGGACATTTGTGGGGGAATTTAATTTGTTCACTCTGATGTAGGCAGTTTTGGGTGGATGTGCCACATCTGAATGAAAATATTGGTCAATAGTTTAACTGAAGAATTTTGGGCCTCACTGAGCATATCCAAGTTAGGGTCTATGCATTTGTATTGATACCAGTCTACAAATTTGTGTGATTTTCTTTAACAGGGTTGAGTAGCTTGGAAGCAGGTATTGGTGAGGTTGATGACTTAGTAATGATGGAATCTGCTGTGATAATGGCACCAATTCTAATAACTCTAATTTTCAAGTGGTGGTAAAGTATTTGTGACACAGATTCAGCAACTGTGGACCTGAAGAACCAGGAAAGTCAGGGCATTCTTCAACTGTGCTATCAAAATAGAGGTTGACTGATAAACAGAATGCCCAGAAGAAGGAAGTTCATAGAAGGAAAGAGAAAGATAACCAGGGCTTTTTTTTCCCCCTAGGCAAAATTCCTATTGTAGAATTGACATCTTCATTTTTTTCCCCCACTATTCCTGAGTTTTTAAAGCAAAATTCTGGGAAAGAAAAAGCACTGCATTTTAAGTAAGAAAGGACACGAAACAGAAAATTAGATGCTTGCAAATTGGTACAGCAGGTCTCCACCAATGACCAATGTAACAAAGAACTGACTTCTGAGGCCAGCTCTCCCTCGGAGCTTGCCCGGGAGCTTTGCCTAAGACACTTCTACATCTCTGGATACCCAGTAAGATGGAGAATAGCCACCCAAAATGTCAATCCAAAGACTAAGGAGTCATATCAAGAAATGCTTGCTTGCAACGCTTGCTATTTCAAGCATTGCTTCTCAACATTCAGAGAGCTGGAGAAGGGATGATGGAATAGGGCTGTAGGCAAAACTCACTTCCATACATTGCTTGCCAGAATCAGGAGCCAAGAACCATTGTAAGATGGCCTCTGCTTTAATTCTACCTTCCAAATTGCATGTAGGTGCACTTATTCAACAGAACTTAATTCACATTCAAAACCTGGATGAAAAGGAATCTTGGAAAAGTAATTTTTACTTTTCTTCTACTCCAGCTGGAAGGAAAGCAGAGTGGAGCTTAGGTGAGCCAATTTTTAGTACTCACCAATTCCATTTCTGCCTCTCAGATGTAGAGTTGCTAGTCCATTAATTTCTCTTATTTTGGACTCTAATTTGAGGTTGTGGCTTTTTTCATGCTTTCCTTGTGCTTTTGTAACATCCGATAAACTTTTCTCAAGGCAGGGTCACTTTCAGTTCAAACATTCTCTCTCCTCTGCTTAACTCACATTTTATACAGCCCCAAAAGCCACTCACTCCTTGGTTGCATAGTAGAAAAAGCCTACATTAGAAATCTGGAGAACTGTTTTCTTAGTCCAAGTAAAACATATCATCTAAGGGAAATGCATAATCCCTACACTGGACTGAAAAGATACAAAGGCCAGAACATTCTTAGGTTCATTCATTCACCAAATATTTTTTAAGTGTCTACTACTGAATGACACTATTAAGTGGTAGGCACTATTTCAGAGAGTTAACATACAAAAGTGAACAAAAGAGTTGAAAAGCTCAGCCTCTATGGAGGCTAGTGGGGAGGATAAATAACAAGTATAATAACTAAGTAAACTGTACACTATTGTAAGAGGTGACTAGAGCAGTGATTAGTCAAAGACCTATTATTCCCCAGCACGGAGGTAAGACCCCTGAATGTGATTAACATTTAAATCAGTTCATTACCCTCCATAATGTGGATGGGCTCATCCAATCTGTTGAATGCCTTAAGAGAAAAGAGTGAGGTCCCCTGAAGAAGAATAAATTCTGCTTCCAGATTGCTCTTGTACTCAAGATTTTAACATCAACTCTTTCCTGGGCCTCACACCATGGAGTTATCAAGTCTAAAATCTGGCATCTCTCTCCTGGAGTCATAGATATGGATAGATTTTAGATGATAGATAGATAGATAGATAGATAGATAGATAGATAGATAATAGATAGATAGATAGATAGATAGATAGATAGATAATAGATAGATAATTAGATGATTGATAGATAGATAGATAGATAGATAGATAGATAGATAAGGGATTTTTTCTATTGCTTCTGTTTCTCTGGAGCATCCTGACAATACAGTTGGGTAGGTTGGGTAGGTGCTTAACAAATTCAAAGAAACTGGCATAGATCTTAAATGATTCAAAATAATGCTCTGTTGAGTTCTTTGTGGCACTTCTCAGATAGAGAGATAGATAGATGATAGATAGATAGATAGATAGATAGATAGATAGATAGATAGATGATAGATAATCTGTATCTATCTATATATATAGGATATATATATATATATCCTATTTGTCTCTAGATAGTCTACAAATGACAGAAAATACTGAACTACTCAAAACTTGAGCAAAAGTGAAAATATGATTTGCCATTGGCTGTTGGTAACACACAAGGCCCAGGAGAAGAATTTTAAGATGGATTCTATTTTCTTTGTTATATGCTATACTTGGAATATCTTTTACTTTAATCCAATTGTTCTTCTGCCCCTATATAATGTTTCTTGCATATTAGTACCCAAACCTATCCCCCACCACAGCACTAAAATGCTATAGGATTGTGAAATAATTTAATCCTCAGGAATTGTCTGACAAGGTACTGAGGAAAACAGACTTTTACTTCACAGAATGGCTAAAAGAATGCAAAACTAGAATTGCTGTGGCCATCTTCTTCTTGCATTAAGAGAAAATGAAGGCCACACAGGGAAAGATGAAGAGAAGACCAAGATTCTCTCTACCAAAGTTAAATCTCAATTTCCAGCCTTGAGTTTCTGCTTCCTGCAAGTTTTCCTTCTTGTGAACTGTTACAGTAGCTTTCTCAATAATGAGCAAATTTTTTTTTTCTTTTTCCATTAGAATTGTGATGGTGCTGAAGTTGTATTTCAGTGACTGTGTGCTTCTCTATCATAGTAAGGCCCTTGGTTCAATACCCAGGATGGCCAGAAAAATTGGATCACAGTGCCTAGAACTAAAAATGAATAGACATTTTGATGCTTCCTTGGTATTAGAGCACCCCTATGGAACTAGAGGTGCAACAGCATCAAAGTAATTGGGCTGTGTACACTGCAGGGTAAACATAGTTTCTAACATGGTAGAAAAGCTGGATGTATGACTTCTCAGTGAGTCAATGACAATCCAAAAGCTAATACTTTGATAATGAAGTTATTTTTCAAACTATCTTACCTCTTACCATAAAAATCCACTGGTTACCCCAAATTACTTTCAGCTTCTAATTTAATAGAATTCATTAATTTTTGATACAAAGACACAACTAGGAAAACAATAATGAGATACCATTTCATACCTACTAGGATAGTTTTGGTTAAGAATAATGAAGAAAAAATATAGTGTGTGTTGGTGAGTATATGGGGAAAAAAACTGGAAATTTTATATATTGCTGAGGAATGTCAAATGTACATCCACTGTGGAAACCAAGTTAGCCTCAAAAAGTAAAGCAGGAGCTGAGGATGTATCTGAGTGGTAGAGTGTTTGCCTGGCATGTGAGAGATCCTTGGTTTAATCCCCAGGATAACACCCAAAAAGAAATTAAAGAAAAAATTACCATGTGTCCAAGCAACTCTACCATTATGTATATACCCCAAAGAATAGAAAGCAAAAAGTCTAACAGATAGTTGTAATCCACTGTTCATAGTAGAATTATTCACAATAACCAAAAGGGGACTTAGAATCCATTAGTAGAAGAAGAGATAATAAGTAATATGTACTTCACATTAAAAGTTTTGATATATACCACAGTATAGATGAATCCTGAACATACACTAAATGAAAAACTATTTACAAAGGACAAATATTGTAGAATTCCACTAAATATGAAATATCTAGAATAGGAAAATTCATAGGTAGAAAAATTAGATTAGAGGTTATGTGTGGATGGGGAAAATGGATATTAGGATTTATTTTTTAACAGGTTTAATGCATCTATTTAGGGTGACAAAATGGTTTCAAGATGGAATGATTTTACAGCATTGCGAATGTAATTACTGTTACTGACTTATACACTTAAAAATGGTGAAATATAACTTTCATCATACATATATGAAAACTTATGATGACTCAATTTAAGGTTTTTCAATTTCATGATGATGTGAAAGCAATATACATTAAATAGAAACTACACTTAAAAATTTGAATTTTGATCTTTTCTCAGGCTGATGATATATGATACTCTTTTGCAATGTGGGATAATAGCAGCAAGCCACAGCTCGCAGTCAGCCATGCAATCATGAGAAAAAAAAATGACCATTTCTACAATGTACTGCTTTTATGAGCTATGGTGTTTGGTAGGTTAGGTGTATTAAATGTATTTTTTGACGTAACATTTTCAATTTTTTTTTAATCTTTTTAAATTATCAATGGATCTTTTATTTTATTTGTTTATATGTGGTGCTGGGTATCAAACCCAGGGCCTCACACATGCCAGGCAAGCGCTCTGCCACTGAACCATAACTCCAGTCCCACATATCAACTTATAATGCATTTATCAGGATATAATCCCATCATGAGTCATAGAGTATCTGTGGCAAGATACCTGAGATCATCAATTTATAAGAAGGAAAGATTCATTGTGGCTTATGATTTTTGAGGTTTCAGTCCATGGTTGCTTGGCCCCACTGTTTCAGGCTTGTTCCAACACATAACATTATTGCAAAAAACACATGACAGAGCAAAACTATTCACTTAAAGGTAGACAGGAAGCAAAATGCAAAGCAAGGTACAGGGGTCTAATTATTTCCTTCAAAGACACAATTCTAAAGACCTTTCTTTCACTAGGCCTCACCTTTCAAAGTTTCTACCACCTGCCCTAACACCAAAGGCGGGTGACCAAGCCTTTAGGATATGGGTCTTTGGGGAACAGTTAAGATACAAACCATAACATTCTGCCCCTGGCCCCAAAGGCACATGTCCACATCATAGTGCAAAACACATTTGGTCCATCTCCAAGCAACCCCAGTCTTAACAGTGCCAGAATTGCTCAAATGTCCAAGTTCAAAGTCTTTGAAACTCAAGGCAAACTTAGTGTTGAGCCCTGTAAAATAAAAAAATAAAACGTACATACTTCAGAGATACACTGTCACAGGGTAAACATTCCCATTCCAAAAAGGATGAATAGGAAAAGAATAAGAAGGAACAGAAAAAAGCAAGACTGAAACCTGGCAGGGAAAATATTAAATCCTATAGCTCCAAATTCATCATCTAGGGCACACAGCATGAGCCCCTAAGGACTCGGGCATCCCTGCCTCTATAGCTTTGCTGGCCACAGCCCAAAGGATTGAGCTGGTCTTTGTTGCTGACCGTACCTTTCCTTGGGAGGTCATTCACATTCCTGGCATCTTTAACATCCTAGAGTCTTTCCTTCAGCTTTAGCTTCACTCTCCTTAGGTAGCATCCACTTGCCTGTGTATGCTTTCTCCACCCTGGGGCTTTCGCCTCAAAAAAAAAAAAAAAAAAGCAAGCTATGAGCTTATGATGGGAAGGGTAATCTTGCTGATTCCTGAGATGCCCTTCAGACATCTTTCCTATTGTCCTGTACAAAGTATTTGGCTTCTTTTAGATGGCACTAATCTCCTTGGCAACCTCATCCTACTTGGCCACAACTTTAAACACATTCCTTTTCTGGATATACTGCAAGTCTTAAAAATCTGTCCACTCTGCCTGACTTGAAATTTTCTCTGCCAGATTAATTAGTCTATCACCTTCAAACTCAGCCTCCTACAAAGACTCGGAGCATGGATAAAATATAGATAAGTCACTTGCCAGAATGTCACATGAGTGGCCTGTAGTCCACTTCTTAATAGTGTCTTCATTTCTTTCGTAAACCTCATCAGCTCTGCTGTGGGTCTTTTCAGACCTCACCAGAATGCTCCTTAAGCTCTGCTTATAGCATTCTAGACTTTCTCTACCTTATTTCTCCCAACTTTTTTTTTTTTTTTTTTTGGTACTGGGGATTGAACCCAGGGACACTCCACCACTGAGCCACATCCCCAGCCCTATTTTTTATTTTATTTAGAGACAGGGTCTCACTGAGTTGCTTAGGGCCTCACTAAGTTGCTGAGGCTGGCTTTGAACTCACGATCCTCCTGCCTCAGCCTCCCAAGTGCTGGGATTACAGGCGTGCGCCACTGCGCCCGGCTTCTCCCAACTTTTTCAAAGTCCAAAGTCCTTCTACAAACCAGTTCCAAAGGCTTCTGAACCACATCAGATGTAGTCACCACAACATCCCCACTTTTCAATACCAATTTCTGTATTAGTCAGAGTTCCATTGCTATGATAAAACTGTGAAAATATAACTTAAAGAAGGAAAGGGGGGTTTTAGCTCTAAGTTTTAGATGTTTCAGTCCATGGTCACATGGCCCTTTTGCTTTTGGACCTATAGTGAGTAAATACATCATTGTGGGGAGCACATGGTGGAGAAAACTACTCATTTCATGGTTGTTGGAAAGCAAAAGAAGGTAAGGAAGGGACTGGATGAAAGTAAAAATGACCAAAACAGGGAACAGACCTCAACAGATCAGCAAGCTTTCTTTATTAAGCAGCAGAATGGCACATTTTCAGGAGAGAAAATGGTAACTGATTACAGAAGAGTCTGATTTTTGTATAGGGTTTGAGTGAAATTTGATTCATAAATTTGATTAAGTTTTGATTCATAACAAGGTTTGAATCATTTGTAAAATGTGTCAGACAGTCAGTCAGGGGGAAGAGCTGTGCAAGTTCAAAGCCCAAATCAGGAAGCAGTTACAAACATTCAAAACCCATTGTTGCTGGGAAAGGGTGAATGAATATCCAGAGCCTACAGCTCACTGTTTGCCTTCTCTCCCCCTGGGGTCAGACTGTCCTCCTTTCTCCCTGGGTGTTGTTATTCCCTTTTCTCTTGGGGGTTGTGATTTTTCATGTCCTTCACTGGAGTCCCAATATTCCCTTCATGAGCACACCACCAATGACCTGCTATTCTTTCACTAGGCTCCACTTCACAAAGATTCCAACACCCCTCAACAGCACCGCAGGTTAGCAATCAAGATGGGCATATGGCTCTTTGTGGGATATTTAATATCAAAAGTATAATAGTATATATCTCAGACACATAGATAAAATCACAATAAAACCATGAAACACACACAAATGCCCAAATAATGAGCCAGTATTTTATGCGTGGCATTAAAAACAAGAAAAAAAAGCTATAGCTTAAACTACTTGAGATTTATGTTGGGAATCTTGGGGACTTTTAATTTGTTTCTCAGTTCTTTACTGCAGAATTAGAAAACATCTAGTTCATGGATTGAAGGAAAGATATCATTTGTGCAAATTTACTAATTTTCCACAGTAAATCTGATAGGTGCATTAACCAGTATTTTGTTTTCCTCCTCAGTTTTCCTCAGGAGGAAAAGTTTATTTGGTTTATGGTTTCAGTCTACAGCCATCTGTTTCAAATGCAAAAAAATTAGGGTAGAAGGCTATAGTGAGGGAAAGTTCTTAAGCTCATGGCATCTGGGATGAAGAGAGAGAAAAAAAAAATGGAGGAGGAGGAGCTAGGAACAAGATATGGTCCTCAAAGACAGTCCCCCAAGGACCGGCTTTCTTCTAGGTCCCACTGATTAATCCACAGATGAAGTCAGAGCCCTCATGATCCAATCACTTCCCAAGGGTCCCTCCTCTGAAGACTGCTGCATTTTGAGACTAAACCTTGAACACATGAGCCTTTGGGGGACATTCCAGATCCAAACCATAATAGTAGCTGACTGTTAAAATAGTAGCCATCATTCCCATTATTATTCAGTTCACTTTGTATTTCAGTAATTCCCACTAGGGTCCCCAAATATGGAAAATTCTACCCTTATTATTTTTCTATACATTATTATATATTTTCATATATGTTTAAAATCATATTTTTGATGAGCAGCACATATAAGAGGTTTAAAACTGAAATTCTGAAGCTCAGGCTGAAAGCGTTAAATAATAAGCAGAAGGCGTTCAGGTGAATATGAAAAATCTTGAGAGTTCTCTGTGACATTGTGTTGCCTTTGAGGATCCTCACAATGACAGTGCAGAGAGGAATTCTGTCTATCCACAACTGGTGATTGCACAGTGACCCACAATAGCAACAGTCATCCTAAAAATCAGTTTTTACTAGGGTATGCTCTCAAAAGTTAGGAGCTATTACTGTGGAGATAAGAGCATAAAATTATTATTCAAACTTCTGAGGTAAATTACTATTTTGCTGTCCAAGAGAACTTAATTTTTTGTCAGAATAATTTAGTGGAAAATTCAATTAAACAAAGAAAGAAAAAACTCAAAAGTCACTTCAATCGGAAGACAAAACAAAAAACAGCAAAAGAGTCCACCTTTTTTAGCTCAGAAAAAAAATGACCTGTGAAAAAGACTAAATGATATGTGGGATGACGGGTCAAGAGCATTGCCACTTCCTTAAATAAACAACTGAATTATTTTATACCATATGTTCATGATCTTGTGGTTTAATTTATTATCATCAAAGTTTATCTTTAAAAGAAGGAAAACTGCATCCTTTATAAGGTTGGAGAGATAAAGCTGAATCTTGCTCATCATTAGATCAGAATTGCTTTGATTTTTGTATCAACAATTTACTTGAATTTTCCTTCGACTCAAGTCTCTGTGTAAATCTTTAAATAATGTTCCTAAATTATTAGTAGGAAACAAATCATTCATCACATTGAGCAAGGTGAGGTTTCAGTTGTTTATGAGCTAAAAAAAACACCTCTTCCATAATCTTGATTTCCAATTAGTTGTTGAGTTCTTCTAAGGAAATATTAATGTGGCATAATTATTTTTATCATGTCAGGGTGTAATGGTTAATTTTTGTCAACTTGATTGGATTAAGAGATGCTGATGATTAAGAGACTTCCGGGTGTGTCAATGAGGGCGTGTCTAGGAATGATTTGAATGTGGGATAGTGAACTGAAGTGGAGACCCTCCCTAAGCATGGGCAGCACCGCCCAAAATGATGAAATAAAAGTTGGAAGAACAAGGAAGCAGATGCAGATGCAAGCTCCACTCTTCTTGAATGGTTTTTGATTGCTCCTTTGATCATCTGATCATCATATCAGACTCTTACTTCTTCACTCATCCAAAGTGGATTCTGCCAGTGATTCTCCAGGTAGTTTCCAGAAGCCTTGTTCTTGGACTAGGGTAGCACTGTTGATCCCTGTTGTTCTGGGGCTTCCACCTCTTGGACTGTGCAGCTACTGGTTCATCCAGCTCTCCAGCTGCAGACAGCCATTGTGGACTATCCAGCTTCTGGTCATGTAAGTCAATCAAATCCCCTTTTTTAAATCATACTTCTTGTTGATTCTGTTCCTCTAGAGAACCCTAATACACAGGGCATTCACTATTAAGAGATACCCAAACTGAGTGGCCCAGGCATTTTCAGGAATACTAGTTGATTCCAAATTACCACAAACTCAGAAACTTAAAACCATAGAAATTTATTACCTCACAGTTCTGGAGGCTAAAAATATGAAATCAAGATGCCAACAAAACTGGGCTCCCACTAAGGGGTTCAGGGGAGATTCTTTCCTAGCCTCTTCCGATTTCTGGTGTTTCCCCATATCTCCCTGGCTTGCAGTACCATAACTCTGCCTCTGTATTCACATGGCCTTCTTCTGCATGTCCCTAGTGTTCTATCTCTTACAAGGACACTCTCCTTGGATTTAAGGCCCACCCTAATACTATATGTTCTCATCTCAACCCTTAATTTAATTGTATCTGCAAAGTCCCTATTTCCAAATAAGATCACATTCTGAGGTTCCAAGTGGACATGAATTTTGGGAGACATTATGCACTTCAGCACACTAATGAAGGAAATGGGCCTTGGCTTCAAATAAATTTGAATTCAAAGCCCCAGTTTTCCCCTTTCTAATTCTGTGATCTTAACAAGTCATTCATCTGTGTATTTCAAAGTGTGTCTTCATAAATAAACTCTCAAGCTGCAGTAAGGAAATATTATGCCCTGCTGAAATATCTGTATATCATTTAAAATATATGTACTAACACACCTAAAGAGCAGAAAATATCAAGTTATAGATATGGGCAACTCTTTTTTTTTTGGTATTTTGAAATACCATTTGTTAAGTTCATGAGTAATGTTGCTAATCACAATTTATCCAACAGACTCCAGAGGCTCAGGATTGTTCCATGACTGGCAACCTTTAATGGTTGATTCTTTATTAGATAGTCTGAAGAATTTAATATTAAAATTGTGATTTTTCATTCAGAAATAATATAGTCAAAAAAAGGATAGTGAATGTCCTGCTGAAATACACCATTTGAAGAAATCAGCTAAAATGACAACAATTAATGGCAGCAACAGGATCAATAAAAAATGTGTTCAGCTCATTTCTCAGTTCAAATCCTGTGTGAATTCATTCCTCTCAATAGTAACTGATACTGATCTTACACTTACTGCATTGGGTTGAATTGTGTCCCCACAAAATTCAAATGCTGAAGTGCTAACTCCTAGAACCTCAGAATGTTGCTGTATTTGGAGATAGAGCCTTTCAAGAGGTAATGAAATTCAAATAAGAATGTAGGGTGGGCTCTAATTCAATCTGGGAACTGATATCTTTAGAATAATAGGAAATTTGGACACAGAGGAAAAAATTTGAAGACACAGGGAGAAGGCAGTCATCTATATGTCAGGAGGAAAGGCCTCCAAAGACATCAACCCTGCCAACATCTTGATCTCAGACTCCTACCTCTAGAACTATCTGAAAATAAATTTTTTGTTTAATCTACTCAATCTGTGATACTTAATTGCAGCAGTCCTAGCAAACTCATGCACTTATGATTCATTTGTTTATACACTGAAATGTGATATTTAGCATTTGCTTTCTTGAAGATCAAGAAATTATCACTGTTCACCAACTACTCTCTGTGAATAAACACTGTAAATTGGCATGAGTAAAATCTGCATACATAGCTGGTCCTTCACTAACTCCAACTTGCTTTCCAGAACAAAGGGACTTGACCATAATCTAGGACTCTGCCTCTAGAGTATGGAACACTAGCCTCAACTTTAAGATATTTTTCTTCGTCTTTGTTCACAAAGATTCAAAGAAATCTGTAAATCTAACGTCATACATGGTCACAGGTAATTTAGGAGAAAGGAGAGATCATAAGTGCTTTCTTAATGGAAAATGTTCCATTAAGGAATGGCATTCAAACTATACCCTTAAGGGTGAGAAAGGTGGAAATTAACAGGCAGTATAATTTTATTTCTTTTTATTTAATTTAATTTAATTTTATTTTATTTTATTTATTTTATTTATTTATATTTAATTTTGATTCATTGAACACAAACGGGGTACAGCTATTGTTTCTCTGGTTGTACACAAAGTAGAGTCACACCATCTGTGAATTCATACATGAACACAGGGCAATGATGCCTGTCATACATTCTGTTATTATTACCCCCCCAACCCCACCGCTCCCTTCCCTCTATGCTATCTATCCTTCCTCCATTCTTGCCACCCTTCCACTCTGCATTATGCATCATCATTCACTTATCAGAGAGATCATTCGGCCCTTAGATTTTAGGGATTGGCTAATCTCACTTAGCATAACAGTCTCCAGCATCATCCATTTACCTACAAATGCCGTAATTTTATTCTTCTTTATGGCTGAGTAATATTCCATTGTGTATATATACCACAGTTTCTTTATCCATTCATCTATTGAAGGGCATCTAGGTTGGTTCCACAATCTAGCTATTGTGAAGTGAGCAGCTATGAACATTGATGTGGCTACATCACTGTAGTAATCTGATTTTAAGTCCTTTGGATGTAGGCCAAGGAGTGGGGTAGCTGGGTCAAATGGTGTATCCATTCCAAGTTTTCTAAGGAATCTACACACTGCTTTCCAGAGCGACTGCACCAACTTGCAGTCCCACCAGCAATGTATGAGTGTACCCTTTTACACATCCTCGCCAACACCTGTTGTTGCCTGTATTCTTAATAAAAGACATTCTAATTGGGGTAAGATGAAATCTTAAGGTAGTTTTGATTTGCATTTCTCTTATAACTAGGGATGTTGAACATTTTTTCATAAATCTATTGATTACTTGAAGATCGTCCTCTGTAAAGTGCCTGTTCATTTCTTTGGCCTATTTAATCATTGGGTTATTAGTGTTCTTGGCGTAGAGATTTTTGAGTACTTTGTAGATTCTGGAGATTAGTGCTCTATCTGAAGTGTGTGTGGCAAAGATTTTCTCCCACTCTGAAGGCTTTCTCTTCACATTCCTGATTGTTTCCTTTGCTGAGAAAAAGCTTTTTATTTTGACCCTATACCAATCATTGATTCCTGCTTTTTTTCTTGTGCTTTGGGAGTCACGTTAAGGAAATCTGGTCCTAGGCCAACATGATGAAAATTTGGACCTATTTTCTCTTCTATTATGTGCAGGGTCTCTGGTCTAATTCCTAGGTCCTTGATCCATTTTGAGATGAGTTTTGTTCAAGGTGAGAGATATGGGTTTAGTTTCATTTTGCTGCATATGGATTTCCAGTTTTCCCAGCACCATTTGTTGAAGAGGCTGTCTTTTCTCCATTGTGTATGTTTTTGGCTCCTTTGTCAAGTATGAGATACCTATATTTATGTGGGTTTGTCTCTGTGTCCTCTATTCTGTACCATTGATCTACCTGTCTATTTTGGTGCCAATACCATGCTGTTTTTGTTACTATTGCTCTGTAGTATATTTGAAGGTCTGGTATTGTGATATCCCCTGCTTCGCTCTTCCTGCTAAGAATTGTTTTGGCTATTCTGGGTCTCTTATTCCTCCAAATGAATTTCATGATTGCTTGCTCTAATTCTGTGAGGTCCATCATTGGGATTTTAATTGGAATTGCATTGAATTTGTATAGTGCTTTTGGTAGTATGGCCATTTTGACCATATTAATTCTGCCTATCCACGAACATGGGAGATCTTTCCATCTTCTCAGATGCTCTTTAACTTCTTTCTTTAGCGTTCTGCAGTTCTCATTGTAGAGGTCTTTCACCTCTTTTGTTAGATTGATTCCCAAGTATTTTATTTTTTTTTAGGTTAATGTGAATGGGGTAGTTTTCCTAATTTCTCCCTCAGAGGATGCATCACTTACGAATAAAAATGCATTAGATTTATGAGCATTAATTTTATATCCTGCTACTTTACTGAATTCATTAATGAGTTCCAGAAGTTTTCTAGTGGAATTCTTAGGGTCTTCTAAATAGAGAATCATGCCATCAGCAAATAGGGATAGTTTTGATCTCTTCTTTTCCTATTCGTATTCCTCTAATTTCTTTGGTCTGTCTAATTGCTCTGGCTAGAGTTTCAAGAACAATGTTGAATAGTAGTGGCGAAAGAGGGCATCCCTGCCTTGTTCCAGTTCTCAGGGGGAATGCTTTCAATTTTTCTCCATTTAGGATGATGTTAGCTGTGGGCTTGGCATAAATAGCCTTTACAATGTTAAGAAATGTTCCCACTATCCCTATTTTTTCTAGTGTTTTGAGCATGAAGGGGTGCTGTATTTTATCAAATGCTTTCTCTGCATCTATTGAAATAATCATGTGGTTCTTGACCTTAAGTCTGTTGATGTGGTGAATTACATTGATTGATTTCCGGATGTTGAACCAACCTTGCATCCCTGGGATGAAACCCACTTGATCATGGTGCACTATCTTTTTAATATGCTTTTGTATGCGATTCGCTAAAATTTTGTTAAGAATTTTTGCATCTATGTTCATTAGAGATATGGGTCTGAAATTTTCTTTCCTTGATGTGTCCTTCTCTGGTTTTGGTATCAGGGTGATATTAGCTTCAGAGAATGAGTTTGGAAGGGTTCCCTCCTCCTCTATTTCATGAAATACTTTGAGGAGTATTGGAATGAGCTCTTCTTTGAAGGTCTTGTAGAACTCGGCTGTGAATCCATCTGGTCCCGGACTTTTCTTTGTTGGTAGGCTTTTGATGACTTCCTCTATTTCATTGCTTGAAATTGATCTATTTAAGTTGTGCATGTCCTCCAGATTCAGTTTGGGTGGCTCATATGCCTCTAAGAACTTGTTGATGTCTTCCAGGTTTTCTATTTTGTTGGAGTATAGATTTTCAAAATAGCTTCTAATTATGTTTTGTATTTCAATTGTGTCTGTTGTAATATTTCCATTTCCATCACGAATTTTTGTAATTTGGATTTTCTCTCTCCTTCTCTTTGTTAGTCTGGTTAAGGGTTTATCAATTTTGTTTATTTTTTCAAAGAACCACCTTTTTGTTTTGTCAATTTTTTGAATTGTTTCTTTCATTTCAATTTCATTGATTTCAGCTCTGATTTTGATTATTTCCTGTCTTCTACTACTTTTGGTGATGATCTGTTCCTCTATTTCTAGGGCTTTGAGCTGTAATGTTAAGGTCATTGATTTGTTGACTTTTCATTCTTTTATTGAATGCGCTCCATGCAATGAATTTTCCTCTTAGCACTGTTTTCATAGTATCCCAGAGATTCTGATATGTTGTATCTTTGTTCTCGTTGACCTCTAAGAATTTTTTTATATTCCCCCTAATGTCTTCTGTTATCCATGCATCCTCCAATAGCATATTATTAAATCTCCAGGTGATGGAGTAGTTTCTGCTTTTAACTTTATCGTTGATTTCTAATTTCATTCCATTATGATCTGATAGAATACAAGGTAGTATCTCTATGTTTTTGTATTTTCTAAGAGTAACTTTGTGGCATAACATATGGTCTATTTTAGAAAAGAATCCATGAGCTGCTGAGAAGAAAGTGTATTCGCTTTTTGATGGATGGAATATTCTACATATGTCAAGTCTAAATTAGCAATTGTGTCATTGAGTTCTATGGTTTCTTTGTTCAATTTTTGCTTGGAAGATCTGTCCAATGGTGAGAGAGGAGTGTTAAAGTCCCCCAGTATTATTGTGTTTTGGTCTATTTGGTTCCTGGAATTGAGAAGGATCTGATTGACATACATAGATGCACCATTGTTTGGTGCATAAATATTTATGATTGTTATGTGTTGCTGATTTATGCTTCCCTTAAGTAGTATGAAATGTCCTTCTTTATCCCTTCTAACTAACATTGGCTTGAAGTGCTTTATCTGAAATGAGGATGGAAACTCCTGCTTTTTTACTCAGTCCATGTGCATGGTATGTTTTTTCCCAACCTTTCACCTTAAGTCTATGGGCATATTTTTCTATGAGATGCATCTCTTGAAGGCAGCATATTGTTGGGTCTTTCTTTTTAATCCAATCTGCCAGTCTATGTCTTTTGATTGATGAGTTTAGGCCATTTACATTTAGGGTTATTATTGAGATATGACTTGCATTCCCGGTCATTTTGACTTATTTTTGGATTTTAATCTTACTTGGTTTTTCCTTTAATTGGCTGTTCCTTTAGGGTAGTTCCTCCCTTTGCTGACTTACATTATTGTTTCTCAAATCTTCCTCTTGGAATATTTTGCTGAGCATTTTCTGTGGGGCAGGCTTTCTATTTGTGAATTCTTTTAGCTTGTGTTTATCATGGAAGGATTTTATTTCATCTTCAAATCTGAAGGTAAGTTTTGCTGGGTATAAGACTCTTGGTTGGCATCCATTTTCTTTCAATGCTTGGAATATGTTGTTCCAAGCCCTTCTTGCTTTTAGGGTTTGGACTGAGAAATCTGCTAATATTCGTATTGGATTCCCCCTATATGAAATCTGACGTTTCTCTCTTGCAGCCTTTAAAATTCTATCTTTGTTTTGTATGTTAGGTATTTTCATTATAATTGTGTCTGGGTGTGAATATGTTGTGATTTTGTGCATTTGGTGTCCTATAAGCCTCTTGAATTTGATTTTCCATTTCATTCATCAGATTTGGGACATTTTCTGATATTATTTCATTGAACAGATTATTCATTCCTTCGGTTTTTGTCTCTGTGCTTTCCTCAATCCCAATGACTCTTAAATTTGGTCTTTTCATGATGTCCCATAACTCTTGGAGGTTCTGTTCATGACTTCTTACCATCCTCTCTGTCTGGTTGAGATTGTTTTCAAGATTAAATATTTTGTCTTCATTGTCTGAGGTTCTGCCTTCCAAGTGATTTAGTCTGTTGGTTAAGCATTCTATTGAGTTTTTAATTTGGTTTATTGTAACCTTCATTTCAAGGATTTCTGTTTGGTTTTTTTTCAGAATCTCTCTCTCTTTATTGAAATGATCTTTTACTTCCTGTAGTTGCTCTTTTATCATTTCCTGCATTTGTTCTCTTGACTCCTCGTTCACTTCTCGGATCATTTTAATTATGTACAACTCTCTTTCTGACAATGCTGCTGCCATGTTGTCCACTGGGTACTTTTGGTATAGTATCTGGGTTTGTTTGGGATGTTTTCTTCCCATGTTTTCTCATGTTGCTAGTGTATCTTCCCCTCTAGTAGTGTGAATCCTAGGTATTGTAGTTTCCCCTTAAAGACTTATAGGGGTCCTACCTATTTTCAATACCTCCCCTTGAATTGAGAGATCAATATTGGCAGCACACCTTATAAACAAATGTGTCCTTAATCTAAATAATCCCTATCAAGATATTAACAGTGTTGTCGTAATAAACAGAGATGAGTTCAAATTATTATCTATGGCATAACCAGTAAGTTTGAAATAAGGATTGCAAATCCTAATGTTGGACAGGGAGAATGAGGAGGGGTATTGGACAAAACACTAATGAGACAAGAAGTGAGTCTATAGATATACTATGTCTTATGAATAGTGGAAGTGGAATTAAAAGAAATAGGTTGTTAGCGTGAGGAGAGATTCTCCAAGGAAATGGATATATAAGAGGGAGATAGAGTGATAAGCATAATAATAAAAGAAAAAGGTAGGAATATAGTGGATATATTAGGAATAATCATAGTATTACAATTAATTTAGAAAACGTTCTGCGATAAAAATATACTGTACAGTTCAAACCTCTTATTCTTCAATGACCTGATGTTTGAGAGGTGCTTGATCAAGCGGTGACCCAAGAAGGGTGCTTCTGAATCCAGGTTGGGAATGATCAATGCCTCTGAGCAGAGGCAGCCTGGTGTTAATAGACTATCAGATGAAGCACAGGTGCTAGAACCGGGCCAGGGTGTGGGCCTGGGCACTAGACCTAGCTGGGGTGAGGGCGCAGAACTGTGCTTAGTGATGGAGACACTGAGCTTGATAGTCCAGGCAGGCCTGAACTCCGTGCTGCCAGCTCAGGCAGTGGCAGGTGATTGCTCTCTCCCGGGGACGCTGTAGGATGGCACTGAAGGGCCTAAGATCCCTGCTGGAGCTGGGGATTCCAGCCTCCCCAGGCTGGAGCTCTCCAAGAGCCACCACAAAATGGTGCTGGAAGACCAGTGCTCCACTCCGAGGAATCAGGCAGCTGCAGATGTTCGCTCTCTGCAGGGGGAGCTGTAGGATGGCACCGACCAGCCTAAGAGCCCCACTGGAGCTGGGAATTCCAGCCACCCTGGGATGGAGCTCTCCAGGTGCCGCTGCAAAATCCAGTATAAGTTTTTGAGGAAAAAAAAAAATGTTAAGAAAATCAGTAGAGTCTGGAAATTTTGATATTAAAAAATTGGAATGTTCTCATTTTATAAAGAAATATACATGTAGGAAAGTGGTGGACAAAGACTCAAAAAAAGTATTCTAGAAACCAATTATTAAAGATTGTAAAGCTAAAGAATTTGGACGTGAGCCCAAAGGACAAACATATTTCAATAGGTGGTATAGATATAATGAGAGAGCTATTCCAGGCAAGGCAAAAGATAGGTTTAGGAGGCTGATGTAAGAGTCAAGGCAAGAGACAATGACAGCTAGAATAAGGGCAGAAATAAAGGGTTTTATCTCACCATATTAAGGATATGACAAAAGTAGAAATAGAGAATTTTATAAGTATATGTAAGAGAGAAAGGAATCATATAAGGAAGACTAAAGTTTTAAACCTAGTTTAGGTAATGTTAGTTAGAAATAAGGTAGTCATAAGAAGAACCTTAAGCTTTTAAACAGAAGTACATGATGAATTCAGACTGGGACGTGTTTAACTTGAGGTTCTTGTAGAACACCAAGAGCAAGACCTTCAGTCAGCAATTTGGAATAGAAGGTGGAACCCAAGAGTAAAATGAGAACTCAAATACAGATTCAACATTTTTGGGGGAGAGATAATGATCAAAGCAATCTAGGTGGAAACACTCGGTTGTTGTCTAGCCAAGACAGCTCCTTAGGGAAAGTCACAGAGAATTAGTGAGTTTAATGAGAAATGACATGCATTATGTGATGGTTTGGATCTTAAATGCCCCCACCCCTCACTCCCCCCACCCCCTACCCCAGGCACACCAAATCTCATGTGTTGTGGGCTTGGTCCCCAGATGATGGTTTGACTGGGGATGGTGGAAAATTTAGGAGTTAGGGCCTCTGGAAAAATAAGGTCATTGAGGGCATTCCCTTGAAGGGTATATCAAGACCATGGTCTCTTCCCTTCTGCTTTCTGGATGCTGAGGTGAGCAGTCTCATTGACCACATGCTCCCACCACCATGATGTTCTACTTCACCATAAGCTCCAAAGGTACTGGGCCAACTATGGACTGAAACCTCTGAAACTGTGAGCCAAAACAAATCTTCCCTCCTTTAAATTTCTCTATATCAGGTATTTTGTCACAATATGGAAAGCTGACACAAGTTAGGAAGTGAAATTTGTTTGCTAATATTGTTCAGGTGTCTTCTATATTTATCTTTGCAAATACCTTTTAACTTTTTTCTGTATCATTTTCAATTTTCTTCATGTGCTGTCTGTTGATCATAAACTTTTTGAATCTTCATTTAAAAATCTATCTTACCTTTGACTTGATTGTGAAGGCATAGATTCTAAGTTTGAAATTAGTTTTATCTCAAAATTGGAAGGAATGATTCTTTATCTTACACCACCTAGTACTGTTGATGAACTGTTTGATGTTGATTCTTGTTCCTCTCTCCCTAAGGATCTTGTTATATTTCCATTTGAAAGCTTTTAGGATTTCATCCTTGAGAATTTAAAGTGTTAGTAAAATATTTCTCGACTTTTTTTGCCTCTTATAGAATTATTTCAATAAAAGACCCTTTTCTATCTTTCTATCTTTACTCAAGAAAATTATCTTCCATTATTTCCTTACCCCTTTCCACTGTCTATAGTCCTTTCAAATGGAGTTTCTACACTGTACCTGCTAAATCTCTTCCCATGCCCCTTTTCTCTCATATTGCTTACCTACTTTATTATTATTTATTTACATGTGTGACTTTTTCAGATTGCCGATGTTTTTCAACTGTGCCCTTTCTAATAGTTGCATGGTGACTGACTATGTAAGATTCTTAGAACCCTTTATCTTCTAGTAGTTTTTTTTAAAAAAAATAATAGCCATCCTTGTTTTATGGGCCAATTTCATCTTTACTACTTCTGAGAACACTAACTTGAATTTTCATTTTTTACACTTGTCCCCACTTGTTTGAATGGTTTCTGTTCTTGCAAACAGTTGGTTATTCAGTCAGCTCATCCTGATCTCTTTATAATGTTATTCTTTTTCTTCCTATGTGAATTTCCTCTGAAGTTTGGTTGCTCTGTTTCCTAATAACCCTTTCGTTTGAGAGGAGAGTGGGTTTCACACAAGGGCATGATACTTGTCAAGAGACAGACTTTCTATAGGGTAGGTAGTCTGGGGACCAACAGGCATATAGGGCTGCCATCTAAAAAATATATATAAAGAAAACTTTTCTCTGTAGTCAAGGTACTTTAGCCTTCTATAACTCTGGGTGTAACTGCCTGTCCTCTTAATTTCCCTCTGTATCTGTTTTGGAGGACCTAAGGCCTCTTCTACTTTTCTCTCAGAAGCCAGTACCCAAGCCAAGAACCTACTCCAAAACCTGATCCATTTCTTTGGAATACATAATGCTTAATCTGTTATCTTGAACCAGAAATATCTTTTAGCATCTTAAATTTTGTCCATCTTTTAGTTGGCAGTTATGATTATTGAAGTTAAATATCACTGTGGTACTGTACCACATTCAAGAGCAATTACAACCAGCGGCTTGGAAGGCTAAGATAGGAGGATCTGGAGTTCAAAGCTAGCCTCAGCAATGGCGAGGTGCTAAATAAAATACAAAATAGGGCTGGGGATGTGGCTGAGTGGTCAAGTGCCCTGAGTTCAATCCCCAGTACCAAAAAAAAAAAAAAAAAAAAAAAAATTACAAAATTACCTTGCCTACCCCCTCCCCCACAAAAGACTACTTTTGAGACCAGTTTAAGATTTACAAAAACATTGAGTGGAAAGTATAGAGTACTTGTACACAAGTTCTTGCTTTCATAAACAGTCTCCCCTATTATTAGCATCATGCATTATAATGGTATATTTGTTATAACTGATGGCCATTACCTTGTATTTTTATAGCACTTTATTCTTTCCAAAATTTTTCATCCTGTCATCAGATACTAGGTGTCTAATAAATACTATTAGATCATTGAATCAAATGATCTGTGCTGTGCATGAGTTAAAATTGGTTGTAATTACAGATGGTTAGAACAAAAATATTTAAATGACTATACTTTAAGAATAGCATCTATTATTTGCTAAATTATATTTTCTGAACTACTGACAATTCCTTGGTGTCTTTATGGGGTTGATCTATCTCACTGGAATGAGCATGATAGCTAGAATTTTCTCTACTCGCTCATCAAGAAACCTGAATATCTAAACCATTCAAATACTCAAACACTTAAAATTACATGTTATCAAAATACTGATTTTACATCCTCATTAATTACAGTAAACTTCTAGCACAACTTATGAAAAACTGGCTTTACTGAAAATATACTCCTTATTAATATTTGAATCATCTGAAACGTTGCTTTCTAAGGCCTGTCCTATACTGGGAAGAAAGTTTATTGTTCTGAACATCAAACTGTTTATCAACAGTACTAGGTGGTGGAAGACAAATTAGCAAATATTTATGCTAAGGTTTTAGGAAGGTATCAAAGGTAGAAAATGCTCAAGTATTAAAAGATTGGACTTCATATATCCTCCATATAAATACCAGTAACGCTTTCTGCTTTCACGAGCAGGGTTCTCATTTTTTAGAAAAAAAAGTTAACTCATATGAATGTGATATAAAATTTGATCCTTCATTGGATAGAAATCCAGTTGCTATGACAACTCAGTTTGTTTACTTATGTTTCAGTTCATTTTCATTAACTATAATAAACTATCTGAGGGTGGAGGATACCTTATAAATAAAAGTTAATCTGGCTCATAGTTTTAGAGTATAAAAGTCCAAACACCATAATGCCAGCTCTGCAAGAGCCCTGATGGCTGTATGACCTTACCGCAGATGGCATCAGAATAGTGGGAATGCATGGAAGAGGGAGAGATCATATCATGAGATAGAAAACCAAAGTACAGGGAAGGGTCTGTTATAACTTCCTTCAAGGCCACACCTCTGCGGTACAAGTTTCCAAAGCATGAACCCTTGTGGAATATATTTATACCATATATAAACCCTAACATCCTGTCACAAAAGTATTATTTGAGTCCTTAACTTTGATGGCCTTTACATACCAGTGTGAAAAGAGAAGACTGCCTCTTGTTGAGGGAAAAAACTTTTATTTTGTTGCGTTCTATTTACAAGAGGCCATTGGAGAAAAAATAAGATATTTACCTTTCTTTTCATTCACATATAATTTATGTTATTGCCTGATTTAGGAGTAAGAAGGATGTCAAAAAAATAACTTTATGAATTCCAGAAAGACTAGCAAGGCCAGTGAGGGTTAAGTCATAAGAGTGTGCATAAAGAAAACCACTAAAGAAGTCTTCGAGATTGTTCTTATCTTTATTCAAAATACAATTGGCAAACGGAAATATGATCTAATTGAAATAAATTAGTTTAACAACTTCATATAAAAATTTCTATCTTAATGGTATTGCACAGTGATATTTACTAAACTTCTTAATATAAGTCAAGAACACTGTCATGATATAATGTTCAGGTCCAATACCCTAACAAATCACTGAAAGAAAAAAGAAAAGTTCCTGTTATGGTTTGGATGTGAGGTGTCCCCCAAAAGCTCACGTTGAAACAGTGTAAGAAGGTTCAGAAGAGACATGACTGAATTGTTAAGAGTCTTAACCCAATCAGTGATTTAATCCCCCTGATAGGGATTAACTATCTGAAGTGGTGTGGCTGGAGGAGGTGGGAATTGGGGTACATATGTTTTATATCTAGTGAGTGGAGTCTCTCTGCTTTCAGATCACCATGTGAGCTGCTTCCCTCCCCCACACACTCGCACCATGATGTTCAAGTACAGAGGAATGGAGCCAGCTTTCTATGGACTAAGACCTCTGAAACCGTGAGTCCTCAAATAAACTTTCCTCCTCTACAGTTGTTCTGGTTGGATACTTTAGTCATAGCAGCAAAAAAGCTGACTAAAACAGTTCCTTAACATTGTAAAGATTTAAGAACATCTATCTTAAACCAGTATCTTAATTAACAATGCAAAATTAGATATATTCCTCTTAAAGCTAGTGACAAAACTGGCCCCGGCACTAAAATATAAAATTTAACCAAAGGTATAACTTTTATAAAAGAAAAAAAATACATAGTATGCACAGACATATATACAGATACATATATTTGTTACAAATTATGTTGAATTTAAAATGTAAATCTAAGCAAAAATGCTGAGTTTATCAGAATTAACAAATTCAATAGTGACTACATAGCCAGGCGTGGTGGTGCACGCCTGTAATCCAAGCTACTTGGGAGGCTGAGTCAAGAGGATCGCGAGTTCAAAGCCAGCCTCAGAAACTTAGCGAGGCCCTAAGCAACTCAGTGAGACTCTGTCTTTAAATAAAATACAAAATAGGGCTGGGCATGTGGCTCAGTGGCCAAGTGTCCCTGAGTTCAATCCCTGGTTCAAATAAATAAATAAATAAATAAATAAAGTGACTACATAGTGTATAAACATGGGAGATTTGATTATTCTCTAATATCCCAGAAATAGCCATAACATATTTTGACAAAAATGTCTTAATAGCTTCAACAAAAAAATTAAATACCATGTAATTTCCAACAGGACTCCAATTTTTTATTTCTCCTTGTGTCTGTGCCGTTTGCCACATGACTTTTCTTACCAGAAAGGTAGGATCTATTTTCCCATAAAATACGAACTGCCCTAATGACTTGTTTTGGCCGAATGAGTGAGTATAGGGTTCTATAGAGACCTTAAAATTTTTGCATGCTGGTTCTCTTCTTTCTATCATTACCAAAGGAAAAAACATGTCTGATCTAGCTAGGTAGGTTGCGAGGACAGAGAAAATAGATGGGACAGCCAAGTTGCCCCAGTCACCCAGCCAAAGCTTTTTAGGTCAGATAAAAGTTAGTTGACTTCCAGCTTGAGTGAGTACACCCAAGATTAACAGAATGACCTAGCTAACCAGCAGCTAATCACGGACAAGTAAATCCAGTCAACATGTTCAAGCCAAGTCCAAAGTAGACAACTCCTATGCTCATAAGCCAACTAAAATGTTTACTGTTAAATGCTACTGAAATTTTGCCATAGTTACACATATCATTAATCTGGCAACAGATAGATGCTACTTAAAAATATTACTAACATGGAGAAATGCCTCTTCTTATGCTTTCCACATTTTCTAAAGGGCTCCAAAATAGTTAAGAATACTCACATAACCCTTACATATGCCAGGTACTGTTATTTAAATCCCATAGCAATTCTATGTTATGGTTTAGATATGAGATATCCCTCCAAAAAGACCCATGTGTTAGACAATGGGAGAAAATTTAGAGGTGATATGGTTGGGTTGAGCCTTAACCTAATCAGCACATTAATCCCCTGATAGAAATTAACTGGGTGGTAACTGTGGCAGGTAGGGTGTGGCTGGAAGATTTGGATCATTGGGGTCATGCCTTTGAGGTATGCATTTTGTCTATGATGAAGGGTCTCTCTGCTTCCTGGTGCCATGTCTCCAGCTGCTTTCCTGTCACACCCTTCCTCCATAATGTTCTGCCTCACCTCAGGCTCAAAGGAATAAAGTCAGCAGTCTATAGACTGAAACCTCTGAAACTGTAAGCCCCCAAATAAACTTTCCTTCTTTAAAACTGTTCTTAAAAACAGGGAAAACCTCCATTTGCTAGCCAAAGGTTATAGTTATTAAGAGAGCAACAGAGCAGCCCAAAATGTAACCAAATCCTAGAAACAAGAGAGCCACAGAAGGGCTAAAATAAATTTTCCAAACCTCCTTGGCTAACTCTGGAATGATGTAAGTACTGGGGAGTTTCAAGAGAGCATAGCAAAAAGTAAAGCCAAAGGGGACTTTGAGAACTGATTGCAACATTCAGCATATCTCCCATCTACACTCAGAAAAATCTTCAGAAAGTTAATTGACTCAAAATGTTTGATGTCCTCTGTTCAGATGATTAATCTGACTACTATGCTACAGACAGAGGGAATAGCCCTCGGAGCCAGGATAAAACTTGAAATGAATAATAAAAAATGGTCAATAGAGCAAGAAGATATGACTGATAAATGAACATACAAATTTTACAATACAGTCTCAAAATATATGAAGCAATAATTGACAGAGTTGAAAGAAGAGCTATTCCACAGAAAAAAAGGTATTGATATTGTTGTATTAGTAATGTAACAACTACATATACAATCAGTAAGGATATACAATAATACCATCAACCAACCTGTTGCAACATAGAATACTTCACCCAACAAAATACACTTCTAGTATAAGTAAGAAACATTCTCCAAGGTACACTACAATGTGGATCATAAAATCATCTCAATAAATGAAAAAAAGGATTAAAATTATATAAGCATATTCTCTGACCACATCCGTGACTGGCAAACCAAACCCACAGGAAGAATACAGCTCATATTGCTTTGAATTAATAGTTTATTGGAATTTAATTACAACAATTCCTTTATCTATTATATATGGCTCCTTTTTTATGTATATATATTTTACCCTGATTTTATTTATTTTATAACAAGGGAATGAGTACAATTTATTTCTTTTTTAAGCAATGCTTTAGCAATTTTTTTTAACAGACTGCATTTTGATTCATTGTATATGGCTACTTTAATGCCACAAATGCAGAACTGAGTAGCTGTGAATAAAATTTTATGAATACAAAGGCTACAATTGCAGAAAAATAATCTGGGAAAAGTTCAGATGTTTGGAACTTATAAGATACACAACAAAAATAAACAACTGGTCAATGAGAACATCACAAGAAAATTATGAAATAGCCTAAACTAAATTAAAATGAAGATACATTAAAATACATCATAGTAAAATACATGAGACAAGGCTAAAGCAACACTAAGAAGGAATTTGCATCTTTAACAGAAGCAAAGAAAAATAAACCTCCACCTTAAAAACTACAAATGGAAAAGCAAATCAAGACTAAGTAGGTAGGAAAAAATTATCAGATCAAAATTGGCCAGCCAATTCATGATTCATCAGTGACTTAATGTGCATTTATTTACAAGGGAAATGAATACATTTAAGAAATAAAAAATTTTTAAAAATCAATGAAACAAACACATAGGAAGAAAATCAACAAAATTAAAGGTTAATTATTTTAAAAGTGCAATAAAACTGATTTAGTTTATTGGCTAATTGTACCAACTATGCTTGTAGATTAGCTAGAGAGACTAAGAAAAAAGAAAAAAAATTAATTACATTGCACGTGTGTGCTCTAGATACCGCAGTGAGCATTTTTATATTAACTTAAACATTATTTTGAAGACTTTGTCAAGTCTCAAGCAAGCTATTGAAAAAGAGATTTTTGTGGGAAATTATGAACATTATGAAAATAAACTGGAAAAAATTAAAGGCAAATTCTTCCAAATTTAGATATAAATCAAATTTATTAAAACTGAAGAAATAGAAATCAACAATGATACTTATAAAAGAAACTAAAACCATAATTAAAAATCTTTCCATAAAGAAAACTTCAGGTCTGTATGGTTTTACTTATAATTCTTTCTGACATTTGAGATGTAAATAAAAACAATCTAATATAACTCTTCCAGAGATTATGAAAAGAAGGTAGAACTTCTGACTCACTTTATAATATCTGAATAACCTTCACATTAACACCTGACCATGTCATAATAAAGAGGAAAATTCCTTCATAGATTCAGACACACCAAAAAATCCTTAAAAAAAATATTAACCAGTTGAATCCAATGATTTATAAATAGCACAGCATAACCAAGGGGTTTTTAATACAGAAATGTGAGTTTTTAATTTTTTTTCTACAACAAAATAAACAACCAAGTAATTGTTTCAATAGACAAAAATAAACAGAATAAATCTTAATTTTAAAAAATATCTCATCAAAGTAAAAATATGAAGAACTTCCTTAATATGATAGAGCACATTTGAAAAGTTTACAGCCAACATTATATTTCATATTTAAAAAGCTGACTGCTGTTAAGCTTGAGCACAAAGCAGGAAGACTACTTCTACTCAACAATATTATGAAGTCCTAGTGATAAAGCAAGATGAAAAAAATATAAGATGCAAAAACTGAAAGGAGTCAAAATGTCTATTCACAGATGTGGTAGTATGCGAAGAATACATGTAGAGAAAATCCTATGGAATCCTTAAAAAAAAAAAAAACACACTAATGATCCGAATTTAACAAGGTCCTGGAATATGAATTGATATATAAAAATAAATTATGTCTCTCTATATTAGACATTAATACTTGGAAAATGAAAAAAAATTTACCCCAGCATCAAAAAACATGCAATGCCTACCAGTTTAACAAAAAAATGACAAAATCACTTTCCAAGAGTGGCAAATAAATTATGGGTCTTTGAACTGCCCAGAAACAGAGGCAACACCTCCTTTGGGAATTTCTTAGTGCAAAGGCACAGAGAAAACCACCCAGTTGTATGGTGATGCCCTATTCCTTGGTTAGCTAGGACTTTCATTAGTTCATAACCTTGGGTTCAAGAGACTGCTGCCCAGAGATAGAGAATTATAGGTGTAAGCTGATAAGCCCTAATTGCCTTCTTTTGCCCTCAACTTCAGTTTTATCTTTTTTTTTTTCTTTGAATTCAGGGCCTTGTGCATGCAAGGCAAGCACTCCACCAACTGAGCTATAACCCCAGACCCAAGTTTTGTTTATCTTGAAGTAGCTTTCTCACAATAAATCCTCCTGTTTAAACCTATATAATAAACGTGCCAATCTTGCTTGTGGTCAGTGTTCCTCCAGCAGAGGTAGACTAAACCTTGGCCTTTTCTCTACTTTTTTGTCTGTCTATTCATAATCCCCTCACCAACCAGTTCATGTAGCCCCAAATAAACTGTCATACAGGATGCGACATTTGGGGTCCCCAAATAGGGACCCACATGGACACAAGAGAATTCACTTGTCAAGATGAGTGGGATGCTCCTAAAAAAAAACAAAAAACAAAAAACAAAAAAAAACACATGTCCATTAAAGGAAGGAGCAAGGCCTTATATACAGCTCAGTGTAAAATTAGGGACAGTTAGAATTCGAAGGGATCCGTGTATTACTATGCTTAAGATTATCTTTAAATCACAGCCCAGTAAAGGCAGTTGCTGGGGCTGGGGATATGGTTCAGTTGGTAGAATGCCTGCCTAGCAGGCACAAGGCCCTGGGTTCGATCCCCAGCACTGCATAAAAAAAAAAAAAAAGGCAGTTGCCACAGTTTTTAGAATTTATTAAAACGTTTCCCTCGTTCCTTGAGGAGACAGCAGTAGATGTGGAGTCATGGGAGAAACTCAGTAAACAGCTGTGTGTAAGCTATCTATGCTGTGGAGGGACCAGAAAAAATCCCTGTGGGAACTTCCACCTTGTGGTCTTTGATATAAAATTATCTTGATCCATCTTGCAATTATGTGAAATGTTTGGCTTCTGACCTGATTTCTGGCTTTAGAAACAGTCAAAGGCTGCAAACAGTTAAGTCTTCAGCCTGCAGCATCTCCTGCAGCCCCCCTCCCCCTGCTCCGCAGGAGACTTTACTCTGGCAGTACCTTTAACAGAAGCTTTGCAGGAGCTGAGTTGTAGCTTGGTGGTAGAGTGCTTGCCTCTCATGTCTGCACCAAATAAATAAATAGAATGGGGGTGTTGTGTCCATGTACAACTCAAAACAAAACAAAACAAATTTTAAAGGGAGAAGTTTTACAGCCTCCCTGGAAAAATAAAAATTCCAAAAGGAGGTGTTTTAATTGTGACAAGATGGGACACTTAGCCAGAGACTGTCGGCAGCTGCCTGGTCATAAAAACAAACTCAGGGTTGCATTCACTTTGCTATGGCGGTGAACATTGGGCTAATGAATGCAAATCATAGACAATTTTGCCTCCTTAGTTAAGACCTAGCTGGGAGGGGGCTTCCAGAAAAAATATAAACTATAGCACCACACTTTCAGAGAATCCTGCAAGGTTTAAGATCACAGGGGAAAAGTGTCCCAATTAAAGTCATTTCTGACTTGGCTGGCTAAAGAAAAAAAGGTATCATGTTTAAATCAGAGCCTCTTCTGGTCTAGCCTTAACTGGATGTCTTTACCAGTTTTGTTATTAACTCCCCTCCGCTGCCCCCACCGCCAATGCTACAGCACTGAGAGGACAATGGAAATATTCTAAATGTCCAAGTTTCTTTTAAGGATTTTATAGGCTCTCACATTCTTTAAATATCTGGACTCTAATCTGAACTCAAAGTGAACTGAATACATAAAGATGTTCAATTATGGTTTTTATTTTTCTCTAAAAAAATTCTGTATTTTTGAGCTCATGATTTCATGGTAAATTCACATTTGATCTTAAATACCTAAATTAATGTGTTTTTCTAATCAGTTTTATTTTATCTAACAATAGAGGTTTTTACATTCTTTGTTCAGAGGCCAATTTTTGAAGGGTTGACTTAAATGTATTAAAAAATTCCTAAGAGAGGTGTCTCTTCTGTCTCTAGACAGTTCAAAGACCCATAATTCATTCACCTCTCCTGACAGCTCCCCCTTTATTTTTTAAGGGCAAGTGATGGGCTGCTATTTGAAGTAATCAGATGTCCTGCTAGAAGATACAGCAACCCATTATTACAACACAAAGGAGAATTAGTAGCAAGCACATAATTCCAAAAATGCATCATGTTGAATGTTTTAACATATTGGCAAGATTGAAACCATTTAAATCATTTAATATTAGTAAAGGCCACAAAGGATTCACAAGATCATTCATGCTTTCCTGAATATCCTAAATGTGATGATGCAATTCCATAAGGTCTAGATGTCATTATTTCTGTGCCAAAAGCCCATTACATGATTTTTAACTTTTCCCCAATCCCACTGTATTTGGCTACTGTAACACAAATAAATTTGTAGCCAGTATGTATTTTGGGACCAACTTATCTCTATGGAATTATTCATCATGTAAAGAGACTTCTCAATTTTTTTCATGAAAACAAATTACAAAAAACAAAACAGTGGTTAAAAAAAAGCAGTTAAAAAAAAAACCTGTTTTCAATGTGTATGTACATTTAACTGTTAAAGAGGCGTGAACAGGATTGGCCTAAAGATAATTTACATGAAATATGAACTTTTTTAGACTGACAATCATTATAATATATATTTACAGCTCTCCCACCAAAAAATTCAAATTCAACTTGTCAGCACAGAATTGATTCCCAAAGTATTTTCTTTTAATATTAAAGGCAAGTAAGGAGGCCACATGCAGAAAGCAATGGCAGAGGTCATCACCTCCAGTAAGAGATACAAGCAGAAACAAGATGGAAGAAAATCTGAACTGTATTAATTAAACAAATGTCATGGAGGACAAAGACATGTCAAGCAACAGAGGCAGGGACTGAAGTATTGTAGGTGCAAGCCAAGGAACATCAAAGATTGCTAGCAGACCAATAGAAATTAGAAAAAGGGAAGGAATGGTTGTTTTTCCAGGTTTCTGAGACATCGTGGCCCTGACAACACCTTAATTACAGACTTCAAGCCTCCAGAACTAAGACAACAAATTTCTGTTGCTTTAAGTCACCCAGTTTGTGATAATTTATTACAGAAGTCGTAGAAACGAATACAGATGTACAATTACCACAGTTCTCTAGGTTACTTAAATGCTCAATAGTTCACAACTACAATTTGGCAAAAATAATTTTAAATCAACAGACATACTAATCAGCTTTCTTCTGGTAAAAATATGTGTCTTATATTTATTGCAGGAGTAGTAATTTTGGTATTCTTTTCATGTTATTAAAATAATATCACTACAGGTAATATGTGTATTCACAGAAAAATTTGAAGATGCCTGTGGGAGTATGAAATGTTTATCATACACATTTACACAAAACTAAATAAAATTTTTATTTTAAAATAGTACAAATAATTACAAAAATGAATGTCAACTACACAAGCTGCTTTATACATGTGTGCATATGTATACTTTATACACATGGACATAACACCCACATATATGTAAGCTTGTTTCAGCTTTCATCTCTTAATTTGAGTAAAAAGTAGAACACTTTCCTCATTCAGGAGATTTCTAATGTTGTAATAATTACCTAAAAGTAAAATAAGAAAATAAAATTATTTCCATAGGAATCATTTTTGAATTAAATATTTAGTCATCACCTGACAGTCACAGTATGTATAATACAAGACAAAAAGAATTCACTTAACTCAAAATAACTCTTATTTAATTCTATGAACTGAAAGATTCAAGAGTTATCCACTACCTACTTACTGATCCAGATAAGGCTTAAAAAAAATACAAATTTTATATTGTTTCATAACAAATGCAGAGTTAAGTTAGACAAGGGTATAGGGATAGAAAATCTCTTTCTGAAATCCATCTTTGAAATTGCTGTGGATTTCCCTAAACACATATACAGTGTTAAGTAAAATAAAATCTCAAAATTAAAAAAAGATAAAGACTGCTCTTAAAAATAAATAAGGTAATAAATAACAAAAGTGAAATACACATGGACAACATCACATACAGCAGGTATATTACCATTCAGTACTATTACTGTGATTTTCTATGTAATTAGAAATTGATACATATTAAGATTAACCATATTCATGGTCACAACAGTGTTAGCACATACTATGGACTACATAAACATGGTTACTATTATCTTCTCCCTACATAATGTAAGCTCTGTAAGTTTAAATTTTTCCTGTTTTGTTCACTATTTATCCCAAACTCTTAAGTTATGCTTGTCCCTAATAAACTCTCAACTTGTATTTGTCAAATGGATGACTGAACAAACAAATGAATTAGAGTACCTATTTCCAATAACTTGTGTACTTCAGTGTTTAAAATAATCCACTAAAAACATTTGGCTACAATATGTCTTAGAGATACCATGGAGGAAATAATTACCTTTTTACCACAGAATGCTACATATCTTCTAATTAGTACTTTTATATTCTACAATAAATTCATATTCAATTTTCATGCATCAAAATGCTAATGCATGTACCTAATGATGAAAGAAAAATATGTAGCAAACTGCTTTGTAATCAATTATGTTGTACTTTATTTTGACAACTGAGGTTTGATTTTCATGCTCCACATGAGCAATTATTTGGAGACTATAACTATGTGAAATAAAATGGTTTTAGTTATTCTTACCTGAAGGAACATAGAAAGAATCCCCAGTAGTTATTATGTAAGGTGATTCATGTAAAGTACACAAAAGGTTCCCAACGTCAACATAAAAGACCTGTAAAATAAAAAATAAAAAATCTCATTTCAAATTGGACTACTACAACCCTCAAAGGAAATGCAGTAGTCAGAAATAACAACTCCCCACAGATGCCAATGCTCTAATGTCTAGAACCTAGGAATATGTTAGATTACACAGCAAACAGGACTTTGAGATATTAGAATAATTCTTAATAAGGTTGTAGTTTGGATATGGGATGTACCCCAAAAGCTCATGTATGAGACAATGTAAGAATGTTCACAGGTGAAATGATTTGATTACAATAATTGTAACTTTCATCAACAGATTAATTCATTTGAATGAATTAAATGGAACTGTAGGCAGGTAGGGTGTGCCTGAAGAAAGTAGATCACTGGGGGTGTGCCTTTGGGGTTTATACTTTGTTTCTGCCTGTCTCTCCTTTTCCCTCTCCCTCTTTCCTTACTAGCTGGCCAAGAACTGGGCAGCTCTCCTTCAGTACATCCTTCTGTCATGATGGACCTCATATCAGGCCTAGAGCTATGAGTCAGTCAACCATGGACTGAACCTCTGAAACCATGAGCCAAAATAAACTTTTCCTCCTCTAAGTTGTTCTGCACAATAACAAAAAGATACCTAAAATAATCTCAGTGTGACTGATCTAATTATATGAGGCCTTAAAAATGAAAAACTTTTTCTAAGAAGCATAAGAAAAACAAGGCAGAAAGAGAAGTCAGAGAAATTTGAAGCATAAAAAGACTTTGGGAGATTCAAGATGGCGGGCTAGAGGAAGGCTGCATTCCTACTTGCTCTGTGGATTCCTACTTGCTCGGGATTCAAACAGCAGGAATATGGCTCTCAACAAGATTTTATATTCAAAGCACACATAAGGGGTCCCCAGGTGCCGCTCCAGAACCAACTCAGCTGGGCTGGGCTTGGCTCCGCCGCGGACAGCTACCATCCGGAGCGCCGGACCCTGCAGCTGCTTCGGAGCCACCGACCTGGGTCTGCGCCAGCCAACAAGTGAGTGCGGGTCCCCAGCAGCGGCTTTGGAGTCACTGGCCGCGGCTCCGGCACCAGCCGGCGGCCTCCCAGGCAGAGACCAAGCATCTCAGGCGACCTGGGGCCTCCCGCGACTTCTGGAGAGATCTGGCCGGAAGCCTTTGGGATCGCTGACGCCGGCGGGGAGTTGGAGCTGCTCCGCGCAGTTTTGGCGGCTTCCCTGGCGGGGAGGGCCCATTTCCAGCTTCCTGGGGCCTCCAGCGGCGTCTGGGGAGGTCCAGCCGGGAAACTCTGGGATCGCTGACTCTGACGGGGAGTTGGAACTGCTCCACGCCATTTTGGTGGCTTCCCTGGCGGAGAGGGCCCGTTTCCAGCTTCCTGGGGCCTCCAGCGGCGTCTGGAGAGGTCCGGCCGGGAAACTCTGGGATTGCTGACTACGGCGGGGAGCTTAGGGCTTTTGGCGCCAGCTTACAGTGTCCCCAGGAGAGAGCAACCACCTGTCACTACCTGAGCCCCCAGCGAGGAGGTCAGGTCAGCCTGGGCTCTCAAGCCCAGTGTCTCCAGCACTGAGCACAGTTCTGTAACACCACCCCAACTTGATCTAGTGCCCAGGCCCACACCCAGGCCCGGAGTCTACCACCTGGCTGTATCTAATTGTCTATCAACACTACGCTGCCTCTGCCCAGAAGCATTGATCATTCCCAACCTGGAGGTAGTGGGACAGCACCTTTCTTGGGTCACCGCTTGATCAAGCACCCCTCAAGCACAGAGGGGAAGATACACAAGTACCATGAGAAAATACGGGAAGAAAGTGTCCCAATTAAACCTAGATGATATATCAAGAGAACCCAAAGACAGCATGGTAGAAGGAATGACAGAAAGGGAGTTCAGAATGTTCATAATTAAAGTGATCCGAGAAGACAATGATGTGACGAGAGAACAGATTCAGGCTATGAATAATCAGCTAATAGAGCAATTGCAGGAAGCAAAAAATCACTTCAATAAAGAGATAGAAATTCTGAGAAAAAAACAAACAGAAATTCTTGAAGGAAACAAGGAAATGAAGGAAACAATAAACCAAGTTAAAAACTCAATAGAAAGCATAATTAACAGAATAGATCACTTGGAAGACAGAACCTCAGACAATGCAGACAAAATATTTAATCTTGAAAACAAAGTCGAACAAACAGAGAAGATGGTTAGGAATCATGAACGAACCCTCCAAGAAATATGGGACATCATGAAAAGACCAAATTTAAGAGTAATCGGGATTGAGGAAGGCGCAGAGATACAAACCAAGGGTATGAATAATCTATTCAAGGAAATATTATCAGAAAATTTCCCGAATATGATGAATGAGATGGAAAATCAGTTACAAGAAGCTTACAGGACCCCAAATGCACAGAATTACAACAGATCCACACCAAGGCACATTATAATGAAAATGCCTAACATACAAAACAAAGATAGAATTTTAAAGGCTGCGAGAGAAAAGAATCAGATTACCTACAGGGGAAACCGATACGTATATCAGCAGATTTCTCAGCCCAGACCCTAAAAGCAAGAAGGGCCTAGAACAACATATTTCAAGCCCTGAAAGAAAACGGACGCCAACCAAGAATCTTATACCCAGCAAAACTTACCTTCAGATTTGATGACGAAATAAAATCCTTCCATGATAAACAAAAGCTTAAAGAATTCACAAAGAGAAAGCCTGCCCTACAGAACATTCTCAACAAAATATTCGAAGAGGAAGAAACGAAAAATAACAATCTCAGTCATCATGGGGAGGAACTACCCTAAAGAAAGAGTCAATCAAAGGAAAAACAAGGTTAAGCTAAAAACCCTAAAAAAGCTAAAATGACAGGAAATACAAGTCATATCTCAATAATAACCCTGAATGTAAATGGCCTAAACTCATCAATCAAAAGACATAGACTGGCAGACTGGATTAAAAAGAAAGACCCAACAATATGCTGCCTTCAAGAGACTCATCTCATAGAAAAACATGCCCACAGACTAAAGGTGAAAGGTTGGGAAAAAGCATACCATGCCACGGACTGAGTAAAAAAGCTGGGGTTTCCATTCTCATTTCAGATAAAGCAGACTTCAAACCAAAGATAGTCAGAAGGGATAAAGAAGGACATTTCATATTGCTTAAAGGTAGCATAAATCAACAGGACATAACAATCATAAATATTTATGCACCAAACAATGGTGCATCCATGTATGTCAATCAGATCCTTCTCAATTTCAGGAATCAAATAGACCAAAACACAATAATACTCGGAGACTTTAACACTCCTCTCTCACTATTGGACAGATCTTCAAAACAAAAATTGAACAAAGAAACTATAGGACTCAATGACACAATTGCTAATTTGGACTTAACGGACATATATAGAATATTCCATCCATCAAAAAGCGAATACACTTTCTTCTCAGCAGCTCATGGGTCCTTCTCTAAAATAGATCATATGTTATGCCACAAAGCTACTCTTAACAAATACAAAAACATAGAGATACTACCTTGTATACTATCAGATCATAATGGAATGAAATTAGACATCAACGAGAAAGTTAGAAACAGAAACTACTCCAAGACCTGGAGATTAAATAATATGCTATTGAATGATACATGGATAACAGAAGACATTAGGGGGGAAATTAAAAGATTCTTAGAGGTCAACGAGAATAAAGATACAACATATCAAAATCTCTGGGATACTAAGAAAGCAGTGCTAAGAGGAAAGTTCATTGCAGAGAGTGCATTTAATAAAAGAATGAAAAGTCAACAAATCAATGACCTCA